>JAQZBX010040063.1:0-22801 GCA_029593785.1 Cabassous unicinctus
CTGATTGGATAAAAGCGCCACCCATTGATGATGTAATCTCCCTGATTGATGCAGATGTAATCAGCCATCCACGCAGTAAACTCACTGGTGATTGAAGTCCATAAATGCTCTTGTATTACAATTAGCCCAGTGCTTGTTGGAACAAACACCTGGACACAATTACCTGGCCGAGTTGACACATTAGCCTAACCATTACAGATATTATTGAGGGAAGTGGATAACATCAAGGCTTGTAAGGTCGTGCTGTTGCTCTAGGTTATCCGCCAGCAAAACAAACGAAAATGCTCATTACTTGGGATCAGTGATCTGAAAACTGGGAAGAACACCCTTATACATAATCAGATCTATTCAGGCTTCTTTTGCTTCCAGGAGAAGACTTAGTTCATTTTGATGTTTATATACCAAGGCCTTAGCAGATAACAATGTATTGGAGTTAGGAAAAAAAAATCCCAAAAGGGACCATATGGCATCTCTCCAGGGGAAGTTGATAGAAAATTTTTCAAGATGGAAAAACCGCTAGGTATAAAACCAAACCCCTAGGGAGGTCTTAATGGTTCATGTTTAAATCAGTAGGCCACAACAAGCCCAATTACACAGTGATTTCTATGAATCAAATTTGAGTCAATTGTATTTTGAGATTTGTTTGTTTAAATGAAACTGTAAAGCCAAATGGATGAGAACACAAGAACCAAATGTTAAAAGAAAGCACAGTTTTTAAGATATGGGACTAATTGAAATCAATGAAGTAATGTCAGATTATGTACCTATATAGAGAAAATAATATATTTGGGTAAAAAGATGCTCATGAATGATTTAAGTGCAATTAAAGGAGCATAGGAATATTTTTAGTGACTAATAAACCAATATGTAATTCACAATGTTGCATTGTAAAGAAAAATGGCCATTCATACTGATGCCAGAGTTAGGAAATATAGCCTATTTTAAATATAGTAATACATACTTCAAAGCAATACATTTTTCCTAAAATAGTGAAACAAGATCTCCCACTTCTACACCTTGGATTTTTGGACTGCTGATTTTTTATGGAAAAATTAGAAACATAATGTGCTCAATGATTCAAAGCATATCCTGGAAAATCCCCATGAGATATTGATGTGGATAGAGGAACAGGAGGCAATGCAGCAGACAATGCCATAACTTTGAACCACCTCTCATATAAATTATTTTTGCTTTCAGAACTTCTTGAGTCCAACCTCTTATTTGTTCAGCTTCCAGATGCTCCATTAATTCTAGCCTCCGGCCCCTCTCTCAGACTCTCGGGGTTTCTCTGTCTTTCTGTGGCTGCAGGCAATCCTGGAGTCCTCTCTCATACTGCAGGGTAAAATGGCAGCTTTTCCTCTCCTCACTCTTCCATGTATACAGGACTACAGTAAAGGATTAAGAACCACAAGGGGTCCCACAGTCTAATCAAAGGCCCTGAACCAAAGTGATCTAACCAAATTGTTCCTTAACTGAATCTAATCAAAAGGCCCCACATACAATAGGTTTACACACACGAATGGCTTAACCAAGAACATAGTTTTCTGGGGCCCGTAAAAGACTCAAACTAGCATAAGTCTGAAGAAAGACTAATACAAGCAGGGTGGTAAGGATAAAAGCCTAACCATGTGTGGGGGTTACTGTTTTCTCTACCCCAACATATTTAGCCCATTTTCTTTCAGCCTTCTTTCCACTGCCATCTTATGGGGAGGCTTCCGGAAGCCTTTTCTCTACCACCTGCTCTCTAGGGAGTACTATGGTGTCTAAGTGTTTGAAATACCAGCCTCATAAGTCCCCCAATTTAGATATTAGCTGTATGTTCTCAGATAAAGTCCTAGTTGTCAAATAGGCATAAGAATAATCACAATTTTCAGTGCTACAAACACATTTCCATTTGGATACACTATGTCTGATTTTGTGTTTGGAAGTACTGGTACTATTGCTAGTCCAGTGCACAGCTTGACTCCACAGGGCAATGAATCAATTGCAGCCTTGGTTAGAACCTTGATTATGAATCATGGGAATAATTATAACAAGTTATTGGTAAGCATAAGCAATTCTAAAAATATTACACACACATGAGCTTTTCATTAAAAAAATATTGTGATTGGTAATTACAGCAATCCTAAATTAATTAGTAACTCTCTCTCTCTCTGCAGGTCTGTATTAGACAAACAGTAAGCTAATGATATACCCAAGATTGAAATCTCTGTCTATAAAGAGTATCCAGGACATGGCTTAGTTTCTCAGAGCCACATTTTCTCCCTGGGACTTCTAGAAATTTGTTCATTTTCCACACCCATTTAATCCTTGGCCTCTCAGCTGAAACTGTTAATTCTACGGAAATATTCCCAGTGCACCCATCACTACATCATTTAAGGACTTAAGGGTATATGTGGTGATGATTGCATTGTGAATATCTGGTGACTAAGTAAGAGCAGAGGCTATTAACTTACCTTGTGTGATTCACAGAATTCCCATCAGATAATAACATTAAATTCAAATAAACATGTTAGATAGGAATGGCTTCATAATCCATCACCAATCTCCTGAGCCATCCTAATTCCTTACTGTTTAGCTAGTGTTATAATTTTGCCATTGATCCATGGCAAAGGAGGGTGAAATGGTTTGGGATAGAATAAGCAGTTCCAGCTCCTTCTAATTGGATGTGAGTGGAAATACAATTTATTATGTAATCTTCATAAAAGATGAGTGATTATATAGTTTAGAAATATTATGGAGTATAAGGTAAACATACAAATATAAGTACAAGACGATTGGTCCCTGACAGCCCTTGGATTACAATTTAGAATCTCCCTAGCAGTTTCTATATAAATTCCAAAAGAAGACCATGACTGATATTTCTTGGCTCACTTGCCGACCCCCAACCCATAACAGAACCCAGGGAGATAGTTTACTCTGATTGTCCACCTAGATTATCTGATCACTCTGTGGCAGAGCAAGTGGTGCCATTTAATTGACAATCATCCTCCCCCTTCCCAAAATTATGCAAGGTCCACTATCAAAAAGGGATAGTGGGTATCTGCTACAGCATGGGGATATGCTAGAATCTAAGATGAAATATGGCCACTGAAAAATTGCTCATATAACTAGAGTAAGGTAACTTTTAATGTAAGGGGAGAAGTTAAATTCTGTTTTTGATGATTGGATCCATTTAGGCAGCTAGCATTTATATTTTTCTGGCATTTCAGTGGGCTTGGAGAGGGGGAGGAGATTCATTTGAGTAATCTTCAATTACAAGAATTTCCTTCTACTGGTGATGTTTATTCTCATTTAAAAGAGAATTAATGGACAGAACGTATATCTGTTTAGAATCTTATTCATTACACTACAATAAAGGTCAATCCATACCTGGAAGATTAAAATGCTCTTATCTCTAAAATGCTGGAAATATAAAATGCTTTTATCTCTAAGATGCTTTTATCTGATCTATGGTTCTCACATATTTTGACTATTATATTCTGCTTTTGAAATTTCATGTTATGCAACTCTAACTTTTCTCTAAGCACATCTAAGAAGCAATGAACAGGATCCACAGGTAATGGGTTTTTCTACTATAATCTGCAATAAAAATATAATTTCAACATTTTATGGCATGTCAAGTTTTTCAAGGCTAATTTTTCTAATGAGTTGAACCACACAGGCATTTATTATGTGGGTTATATGACAATATTATTTTCCAGAACCAGAATCAATTTTTAATCTGTGTAGCTTTCCTGAAGAAGATATGTTATGTTCCCAATATAAGACTCGTGAGCAAAAACAAATGGTTTTATTTTATGTCCTATATTTGTGGCTTTTACTTAATTATGTATCTTAAATATCCATGAAATACTTTAATTTTATATTTTGCTATTGTGTTTACTGATAAATTGATATAGATATAGAAATTAGCATATACGATATAGAATTTAATCTCCCTCTTCTTGCCAAAATACATTCACATCCATCCTGATAGGTTAACCTATATATTAAATGGTAAATGGACTGTGTCTTCAGAGAAAATATAAGCATCTCATAAAGTCAAAATTAGATAAACATTCTTGGGAATTTGTGTTATTTTGAATTAGAATATGTGTTGATTTAGTTCTTTTGAAAAATGACAAGTTTTTCTTTGAAAAGCTTGGAATCCTTGCCATCTATGAACATAGTAGCTATGCAGTTGAATTGGATAGCATTCTAAAGAACTCAATATCAAAGAAAATTTAGCTCAGGAGATTTGATCTTTTCCATGAACCCTTCTCAGTTCCTTCTTTGGATTTAAAGAAAAATGTTTTAGATATCTTTCCTGGTACATTTAGGGGAAAAAATATCCATTGTAGCTAACTACTTAGGTAAATTTATTATACTGCCCTCTGAATTATTGGAGAATCAATTATAATTTTAAAAATAAGATTATTTTAGGAAATTAATACTATTGGTCATCATAATGAAAAAAGAATAAAGTTTAAAGGAATTCCTGTAATGAAATAATTTAAAAATTACATTGGAGAATAGAGATAAAATAAACAATCTGATATTTAATATTTATTTTCTTCAGATTTTAACACTATGCCTTATTTGCTTCAGATATATATATTTTTTTAAATTACAAACTACAGATAGTCCTGAAACTGCTTATTTACTACTTTCCATTCCATTTTATATTAACACCCAATATAATGGATTTATTATATAAAAATGGGTTTTTATACTTTTCTTACATATTTATATAACTATAAAATATGTAGGACTTTTCCTAAGCTTTCAATATTCAGATAAATGGTAGAGTGTACCATCCTTTGAAAATTTCCTTTAATTCAAACATTGTGCTTTTAAACTATATGTTTATACATATACATATATTTTCTCTGTTGTCTGTCATTTCATTATGTGCATGTATACCAGTTTATTTTTTAAATAAATGTGTTCAATTATTTATACTCATGATGATGGACATTTAGAATTTTCTAATTTTTTAAAATTTTTTATTTACAAAGTGATCATGAGCATTTCTGTGCCAGTCTCCTGCGTGCATTAAAGAGTTTCTCTAGGATGTAATCCTATAAGTAGAATTCCTGGGCATTAGCGTATGAGGATTTCAACTCTGCCTGGTTTCTCTCGTAAGTAGTTGTATCAGAATCCCAGTAGGAAACAGAATTCATCTACATGTTTCAAGTAAAGGGAAAGAAATAGCCTGACCTCTCCACTGCCTCCCCTAATCAACCCTCTAGTCTCCTACCAGGGATACCCGTAAGTCGAACCAAACCAGAAATGGTAGTCAAAGGAGCTTAAGTGATGCAATCCTCAGGATTCAGCCTTTTGAGACTGAGAAGGGCAAAAAATGGAGAACAACCAGGAGAGTGATTGGACCAAGATGGAATTGAGAATTTCCATTGTTCTCTACTCCTGCTACATTTAAAAAAAGATGATGTCATATTTCAAAATGCTGCCAATCTGATGAAGTTATATCTTATTTGATTTACATATATATTAGTAATTATATATAAAATGTCTAAAATATATGTATTTTTAAATAAGTATAAAGTTATATATACCTATAGCATATTTGGATGCTAATGATTTTGATTTGTGTGCTATATAAAAGTTGTATTTTCCCCAATATGTTACTGACATTTTAATGCTATTTAACATGCATTAGGTTGTAAAAATGTTTTGTTTTTAATATTTATGTAGTCAAATTTGTCTCTTTATTCTTTATGGATTTTACTTTTTTGTCCATGTGTAGTAGTCCTTCCTAATCCCAACATTTATTCATCAATGTAGTAATTATTCTTCTCAAAGATATATTCTTACTATTTTTTCTGCTTTATCTGCCACTATTTGAAAAAAGTATGCCAATGATAGTGGATTTGTCAATTTCTTATACTTTTTAAAAAATAGTTCAAGGCTTTATTTTGAAGGGTATAAAATTCTTGATAGATTATTTTGCCATTTCTCTCTTTACCTCTATCATTTTTGCATTAATTTCTATATTAACCACAATTTTATTACTAGCTTCATTTTATTAGTATTTGCCTGATTTATCTTTTCTCTTCCTTTTTCTGAATTATTTTGTGTCTATCAGTTTCATGTAATTTTAGATTTAAAATTAAATATTATTTGAAATTTTTTTCCTTTAAAGAGGTGAGTTTAAACTTTCACATTTTTCAGGATTGACATTATATTTTGAAATATTTCTACCTTATCTTTGTGGGTTATCTTTTATCATTTTTCTGATCTTTTCCTGCCCTGTGTTGGATGCATTTCTTTTTTCTCTTTCTCTGCTGGGTGGAAGCTAAAGTTTGGTATCTATTATTTCATGATAAAACTTTATAACGCAATATTTAGTCATATAGATTTCACAGCAAAGATATTAACTTAATTGCCTAATGTATACCAACCCACTATCCCTCTTCCATCTTGTTAAAGTTTTTAAGCATATAATTTTAGTGTTATCATTTTCTCATAATACAAACATTTTTGCAACTTAGCTCAGTAAATCCACAAAATTACACTGATTTTGTGTTCTTTAATTTTTTTAATTTAAAATATTTAGATTTTTATTTACTTATTTGTTATTTAATATATGTATTTGTATTGAAAAACAGTTCACATAACATGAAAGTTACGTATTTAAAGTGTATAATTCAGTGCTTTGTAGGATTTTCATAAAGTTGGGTAACCAGCACCACTATCAAATTCCACAACATTTTCATCCCGTTAGCAGTCTTTCTCCATTCTCCACCCCTTCAGCCCCACGCAAAGACTAATCTACTTTCTGTCTCTATGGATTCTGGACATTTCTTATAAATGGAATCATACAAAATGTGGCCTTTTGTGTGTGTCTTTTCACTTAGCATAATGTTTTTAAGGTTTATCCATGATGTAGCAACTTTATTTTGATAGTATACAAAACTTTTGCTCCTGTATACTTCCTGTACCTAATTCCTCCTTTGTGCTGTTATTATCATACAGATTACTTAATTGTATACCCATAAACATAGAAACACAGATGTATTATATGTTTTGTGCTACTGTGTTTTAAATCAGATAGGAAAAAAAAAAAAGAGAAGTTGCAAACTAAAAGAACATTAATATTGTCTTTTATCTTTACCTATTTAGTAAGCTTTTTCAGTTCCCTTTCTTTTTTAATGGGATTCTAATTAATATCCAGTGTCTTTTCAATTTGTCCTAAAGGACTCCCTTTGCTATTTCTTAAAGGGCAAGTCTGCTAGTAACAAACTCTCTTAGTTTTCATTTATCTCGGAATATCTTAATTTCATTTCATTTTTGAAAGATAGTTTTGTTGGTTAGATAATTATGGATTAACAGCCTTTTCCTTTCCTCAGTTTGAATATGTCCTTCTACTACCTTCTGGCCTCCATGGTTTCTGATGATAAATCAGCTGTTAATTCTATTTGAGAATACTTTTATGTGATTACTTACTTCTCTCTTTCTACTTTTAAGATTTTTCTTTTTTCTGGCTTTCAACATTTTTGTTATAATGTGTCTTAGTCTGACTTTCTTTGGGTTTATCTTACTTGTGGTTTGTTAAGTTTCTTGGATGTGTAGACCTATGTTTTTCATCAAATATTCAAAATTTTAGGCATTATTTCTTCAAATATTTTTTCTTACCCTTTCTCCTCATCCTTTCCTTCTGGGAGTCCTATTATGTATATGTTAATAGGCTTGATGGTGTCCCATATGTCCTTGAGGCTCTGCTCATTTTTCTTCATTCTTTAATCATAATTTACCTGTCTTTAAGCTCACTTATTATATATATAATATATATATATATACATACATACATACATACTATAGCTTTATTGATATTCTCTATTTGGTGAGACATCTTCCTCATGGTTTCCTTTAGTTCTTTGAATATATTTAAAATAGGTGGTCTTACTTTATTTAATAAGTCCAATGCCTGGGATCCCTTAGGGAAAGTTTCCATTTGCTGCTTTTATTCTTGTGCATGAGCCGTATTGGATTTAGGTCCACCAAGCTTCGTTTAGCCTCATCTTATCTAATAGAATCTTTGAAGATACAATTTACAAATGGGTTCACTTCCACAGAACCAGAAGTTAGAACTTGAACATGCCTTTGTGGGGGACATGATTCAATTCATAACAGCAGGGTTTGAAACTGTGGATGTTTGTAGTTGTTATTATTGCTCTTTTTCCTTTAGTAACTTTTCTGAACTAATTCTGTAAAGTCTGTATCTTTTTCATGTGTGGTCACTGAAATCTCTGCTTAATTAGCTTAGTTGTCAGCTAATGGTCCGGCAGAGATTTCCTTAAATGCTTAGAACCAATAAGTCTTGTCTTTAAGGGCCTTCTGTGCATTGTGGGGCAGGACTTTAACACTCAATCAGGCAGCTTACATCTCTGCCTTATCTTTCACATCCTGCTGGCTCAGAACCTCAAGGTCAGCCAGAGGTGAGAACTTAAGGCCTTGTCAGGACTTTCCTTAGCATGCACACAGCTGTTGTTATGTGTGTGGCTTTCCTCAATTCCCAGGAACATGTCAGAGCTTTTCAAAGCCCTTATGGAAATCTCATTGTCCACTTTTCCTTTTAAGTATCTTGTTTATTTTGTTGTCTTCCTCAAACTGTTATTGCTGCCTCTGGCATCTGTAATGTTAAACAATCACCCTGATTGTTTTTATAAACACTCCTGGTAACAAAAGCTGTTTGCACTGGCTGAGCTTTGAGTCAGGTCAAATAAAGCCTGGGTCTGTGAGTAGGAATGTCCATGGAGCTGCCAAATAGGTCAAATAATGACAATATTCTGGGAACCAAGCATTGAAAAAGCCCTAAACCCATTCCGATTGCTCCAGTGGCTGCTAGACTGCTGGTTTTCACCATCAGTGGGGGAACTGATGATCAAGGCTAGTATGGAGATGAGGATGATGAAATGAGACTAGAGAAAATTTAAATTCACAAAGCTCACTGTTCTTACCAAGGGTCAGTTATTTTTCTTGAATAAGCATTCTTTGGATTGTTGCAAGATTGGTTAATTTTAACACTTCTGAAAAAGTTCATTGTTTATCATTTTTGGTAGTGTGCTTGTTGCTTGCAAGATAAAGAGGATTTGGGGCTGTCTTTACTCCACCATTCCCACAGACATCAATGTCCTATTGTTTCTTGTATGCTGTGACTATTTTCTGCATTCACTTTTCTCTATTCAGAAGTACATATATAATCATTCTTTTAGTGAGGATCTGTGATTTAAAATTTTTCTTGGCTTTTATATATGAAAATATATTTTTTTCCCTTTCTAGATGAATATTTTGCCTGGGAAAATTATCATTGACCATTAATTTTCCTCCACTATTACCTTTTGATATTTGTTGTTACTAATATAAATCTGTCAGTCTAATTGTCATAGCTCTCTAGATTAATCTCACTTTACTCTTTGATAGTATTTAAAATTAATTTTCTCTTTAGAGTTTACTGATTCATTACAGTGTTTTAGAGAGGTTTATAAATTTGCTCATTCTCTTTGGTTCTCAATATGCATCTTAGACTGAGGACCCTTAACTCTTAATCCTGCAAAATTCTCTTTAACTTCTCAAATATTAATTGTTTCTATTCTCCTCATTATTTTCTAGTATAACTCTTTTATATAAAAGATGAGCTGCTAATTATCTTCTCCAAATTTAACTGCCCTTTCATATTATTTATTTTGTTATTTCTTTCTTCATTTTTGGTGAATTTATCTGTAATATCTTCTTATTTTCAAATTCTTTCTTTACTGTTACCTATTTAAAATTTATCCATTTATCCATTTGTTAAATTTAACAATTTAATAGATTCTTTCATATCTTACCTTTTTTGTTTCAATTTTGCTTACTTACATTTCATAATTTATTTTTACTATGCATTGGAAACTAGGCCTTTATTTATATCATTGAATATTTACACATTCTTATTTTAAAGTCTTTGTCAGACTTTTCTGTAATTTCACCATTGTGTGACTTCAAAATTTTGTTGTCTTTTTGTCTTGATATTAAATTTCAAATGTATTTTAGAATTTTGTGTTGCAGGTTCATTTGAATTGGATCTCTCTACTCCCCTTTAAAATCATGGGAAGAGACACCTACAGTAGCCCATGGTTTTAAGCTCAGTTTGAATCTAGTTTCTGTTTTGTAGGGAAATACTTTTATTTCCCTTTATCCTGCAGGAGCTGAAATCCCAGTTACTATTGTTTGATTCTGTACCAGGAGACAGGTAAAAACAGTGCTCCAGTCCCACCTTTTTGCATTTTCTATTCCATTTCTGCACCGTGATATGTTTATATGATATGTGAGTCTGGCCATGTTTCTTTGGTTTTGTCTTTTCATATTTTATCTGTCATAGCTATGTCTCTATAATAGATTGCATTGCCCATGTGTGAACTCTTAATAGCATCTTAGGCCTGGAAGTTGACAGAAATTATTAATATACCTATTCTTAATTCATAAATTTGAAATCTTTAGCAATGTGTAAATTTTTAAAAATAACATAAAGTCTAGTTTAAGTTCTGGGTAAATGGATCCAGGTAAATCCAGAAACAAATCAAGATTTTAACTTTATTACTTTTTGGTACTCCTACAACCTGATTTTTTTGTGTGTTAGTAATATTTTTCTCCAACTGATTTTATTCACATGTATATTGGTCTTATTTTTCCTGCCTTCTGTTTATCCTTGTCATTGTTCTAAAAAGATTTAAGGGGGTTAACATCTTATGTTGAGCTTTGTGCTTTAAAAACAATTCATCCACCATTATTTGTAACCATTGCAGTACTCTTCTAATACCAGCTTGCGGGAACCTCTGTTTCATCTTAACTGTTTCAGATTACTGGAAACCAGGTAAATGGTTGCAGAGACAAGTGTTAAATATATACCTAGGAAACAGAAAGAAAAAAATAAGAATTAATAGTCTTTTTAAAAAAATTATCAAAGAATAATATTAGAATCGAATCAGATTACAATATTACATAGCAGTAATCATACAATGTATATTCTATCAATGTTATACATCCTAATGGATAATTTCTTCATTGAATTCATATGTCATACACCAAAGAGTCATGAATAAAAGCTTTTTGTAAGCTGAGCCAAATCTGAATAATCATAGTCAATGCTCCTAATTCTAGAGTAAGAAGTATGATTAGGTAAAGAAGACCACATAATGCTAGAAAGAACAAATTATTCTTTATAGGGGTATAATTTTTAAAAGCAGAATTATCAGCTCAAGTCCTCTGAAAATGTCTATGAGGCAGCCAGATAGCTGTTTCTTTGCCCGTGCCAACATATTTTTCCCAAAATGAAGTGTCCGCATGTTCAGCCAATCAAATAAACTGTCTGGCTGAAGATCCTAAGGTGCTTTAAAATTCAGTAAATAGTACTAATCACTTCCATTTCAGTATTGATATTAAATACCCTATTCATGCCAAAAAAAGTGGAATGCAGCTGTTCTGTGCACTCCTTTAGAATTTGTACGTGGGAGTCTGCTTGCATAATGAGAAATATGCCTGTATTTTGTGTTCATCTGTATTTAAGGGATTTGGAGCAAGCATGCTTAAAGACAAACCAGTGACACAGGAACTTGAAAAAAACACACCTCTTTTGGCTCAAAGATGAGGTGGGGCCACGGGGTGAGCTGTGGTGTGATCAGAAGTAGATGATCCCCATTTTCATTAGAATGCCAAAAGCTACTGAGCATTCTTCGAAAATTTGATTGATGCTGTGCAGTGCACCTTTATTTGTAAAATTTCAGAACTATTCTTAAATTAACACGAAACCTTAAGTACTTGATTCAGCAGAGTTGCTAGATATGTATAACACATTTTTAATTGAAATACTTAACTCTGTGTCCATATTGCTCCCCTATAAAAATGTGCCTCACGTTGAGAGATCTGTTAAGAAATATTCTTAATCTTAGAAATCACATTCTGATCTTTGTTCTGCACACTCGCTCCTGATTTATACTCTTCTTTGGTTGCAGTTTATACTCATTTTTAGGCCCTCACTCTAATTATGACATAATATGTAGTAGATGTACATGATTTCTCATAAGCATAACTGTCTGTCTAAAACCAAGTTTTTCTTTTTCCAAATTTTGTTTTATTCATCATCAAGAATTATTCATTTACTTTTCTTCTGAAAACACAGGCTGCATCTTAATCTGTTTTTTTTTTTCTCCAGAACAAATACCTGATTACAACATGAAATAATGGCAATTCTTTCCTAATTATTCTTGCTTTTTTATACCCCTTGCCCTTTGGAGAGGTAGGACACAGGAGTAATTGCCCAATTTGACCATTAACAATTCTTCTTTTATGTGCCCAAGACTTTCCGTCACCTGAGATGGGGAAAAAGTCAATTATCTGAAAAAAAAGTTCTGTCAAAACTTGCCATAGGTACTTCTGATGAATTAGAGAAGTGAAACACAAATATCATTTCATCTTTTCTTCAACTCTCTATGCATGAACCTCAAACATTTTATTTCTCTCCCTGGCATACGTTTTTCTCCTCCACCCTCCCCCATCTCATTCCACACATGCAAATCCCTTTCTTGACATGCAGTCAAATATTTGGGAAGATTGCATTTTGCGCTTGAAACTCCCGGGTCTTCAATCTTCTAGAATCCATTATTGACTTTAATATCTAAACAAAGTGTTGGAGCTTCCATTGCATGCACTGGAGAAAGACCAGCACACTTCTCAGTTCTTTGGGGGGCTTATGTTCTGCTGTCACCTCTTAATTCCAATTTCCATTTCTCATTCAATTATCAAGCCCTACTTGCTATCACACTTCCTGGAACTGTTATCTTGACTTTACCCCTCATTGCACAAAAGATCAACACTCTTCCTTTCTCTTCACTCCCCAAAGCACCACTGACACAAAATTGTAGAACAGAATTTTTTACTACAGATTCGAAAATAAAAAGTATAACATTAGAACACAGAAAACAAACTTCCAACTCAATTATCTGACATCACTTTTCCTCATGACCCATTCCATAGGTAAACTTTTGTTAAACTGTTTCACATACAACAGATTTGGTTCCCTACCCTGGCACTTCTCCGACTTTCTAGTACCAAGAAAGTTCATCTTACTTTATTTTCTTAATCTAAGTAATTTCATCTAGCGTAACCAGGGGCTTCACTAAAATATTTTAACTCAGAGGTGTATCAACAGGTGTTCCTACACAAGAGAATTACCTTTCCCAGATCTACACAACTCTGGTAACACATAGAACTGGAAGCCATTTGAAAATAGATCAAGACCTCCTAAACTTTGTGAGTCTGAAGAATTCACCTTAACATTAAAACTTTGGTGTACCTTCACATGAAAGCACATATGTTCCCAGTATTGATTCTTAAAGATACATAAAACTAAAAAAGTCTATGAATTCATTTGCATTAAACATAAAGTTGATTTTGTTAACCACATGCTCTCTCTCTACATATGTATCTAGATACATATAATTTTTTTAATGTTCTGTATATATTCAGCTACAGAAAATGTGTGGTTCTTGTTCAGCTTTGCAGAGACCTTAAGATAATGTTGATGCCCTAGGTACTGAGGTCAACAAGTGGGGGAACATTGATCTTGATCCTGTGTGCCACCCGGTTTCCCTTTCTTACAAAACCAAGCTGTTTGCCAACTAGACTCTTAGTTAAGTGAAAACAAACTAATGATTTGGACTCCTTCACCTTTTTTCTTTCCTTACTTGTACACCAGGGAATGTGAGCCTTTGGGCTAACGAAAACCCAAAATTAATTTTTGGTGACTGTGATGATATTTTGAGGTGGTATGGGCTTGATGTTACTGTCCAAATCATAGCTATCAGAAGGATATATGAACATATAACTCTCGGTATTGTTTATTCCAACTTTGTGCAGATTGTTAGCGGCCTGGAGAGCAGGGGTTGTGTCTTTTTAACCTTTATACAGCACGTGGCAAGGCCCCTATAGAAAAGGATATTAAAGGAAGTTTTTAGCAATTAATTATTGTCAGTTGGAAGCCTCTCATTTAAAAATTTAGATACTTTATTTTTAGAGTGAATTGATTAAGTAATAATAAGTACCTCATCCCCCAACATATGGCAAAATTAATTTGGTTTTATTATGTATGTTATAAGGGGTGTATAATTTCATGTTAACATTTGTAAATATAGACATTTTCCCCTAAGATTATTAAATATATAGAAATGAAACTAAATATGCAAAAAAATAAAGTAATACATTATCTTTATTGAATTTTGGTAAGTTTTTTTTTTTTTTTCATTCTGGAAGGTTTTCCTAAATTTAATATGTGATGGCTCTGAGGGCATAGCAATGCAGCACATATTATTTCCTGCGTATTGCATGATAATCTTAGATTTATCCCTGCTCTGAGTTGTTAGAAAAATTTAACTGAACAGGTCTAAAAGGGTTACTATGGTCACCACATTAGCATGAATCAAGAACAATGAATACCTTTTCAGAGGGAGAAGTTGTCCCACATGCAGAAATATAAAAGAATTGAGCTTCACTTCCTCACAGGCAATTGAATTTGGTGCTTTCAGGAATGCATCTCAGATACATAAAACTTTTATGGACATTGTCTTTAAAACCTGTAGCTCAGCAATTAAAACCATTTGCTTTGTAGAAATGGACTTCAGCTTGTGTCTTTTATGCTTTTCTGAACATCTTAAAACTTTCTGAACACCAATCTTTTTGATCTATAAAAATGATGGCGATTTTTAAGATACAGCAGAGAAAAAATAGGGCATTTTAGAAGAATTGCAATCTTCCAAATGTATCTTTTTGTTAAAGCAACTATAAATGTTTTAGAAAGTAGGTGATTTGTAAGCATTGTTGGGTATCTATATGCTCTTCACATCTTAACTCTAAAAGAAGAATAAAAATCAATGATATATAAAAATAGCTAGAAAATAAGTCAAGAGAAAATTGACTTAAATTTAGCATTTTCTAACTTCTCCTAAAGAAAGAAAATTAAGTCTGCATAATTTTGTATGAGAATAAATGGGACAGAAACATATCCATTCAATTAAATGCATTTTGATCAGAATCTTTACCCCCAACATAAGTTTTATATTGTATCTCTATCCTGGTCAATAATTCTGACTCTCAAACTCATCCCTCCAAAAGAAGTGCGCAGGGCTCATCTAAAGGACCATTTATTTACATCTGATCCTTTGGGGACAGATAAACAGCTTTCCAAAGCAACCAAAGGACATGTTCAAATATTTATATGAACATTTGGAGCTCATGGAACATTATTACTTCTTCAGAATTAATAATCAAATTTCAATCACTCAGCATTGAACAGGGCTTTATATATTGTGTATAACTTGCTAAATATCACAGAGCTAGAAAGTCACGATTAATTGGATCTACTGACAATGAACATCAGTCATCAATGGCCAAAGCCCTTTGTATCTAAAGGTAAGGTTTTTTGGTTGATATAAAAATCAACAAAAATAATTTTAAATGTGACATAACTTGGCAAATATAAAGCTGGCTAATATTGCTAAAAAGATTGTTCTACTCTATGACATATTATGAACTATTTCTCAATAGTGTCATAGAAGATTGGAAAGTGAAAAACTCATGTAAAAGACAGACCCATATTTAATAGCACTGGCCTCCTAGGTCATAAATAGATTGGAGGCAGAGAAAGAGGAGAGGCAGAGCAGGAGAAGGGTATAGAGAAGAGAAAAAGAAGGTGATGTCTATTCTATGGGCAGTTTTTGAGTGCTTACCCCATGCTAGCCTTCAGGCTTGGTGCCATAAAGAAGGCATGTGTCTTGCCCTCAGGAAACTCATAGGCCAGTGGAAAAGGACAAGATATAACAGGTAATTACAATACAATGAAAATGGTAATTGGCATCCAGCTTAGCATAAAGTCATTCTAGCAAAGGATTCTAGCAAAGATGCATAAGGGTTTTGGTACTCCATATTTCTTTCCTTTTTAACTATTCCTAAAGCAGGGAAAGAAAAGGAACAAAGAGATGAATATATCCTCACACTGAGGAGCAGGACAATTCCGCTAACATGTTAATAAAGAATTTCTCTTTCTGAAATGATGCCGTCTCTCCTGGAGAGAGATGTTTAACTATTCAGTTCATGCTAGAGTAATCCTAGAAGAAAACATGATCATTCTTTGGGAATTAGATAAAATATGGTAAGAAGACATAACAACAGTCCTGCGAGGTAAGAAATTAAGTTTTTTCAGACTCTGCTCTGTGTCAGGTGGTGCTCTGGGTGCTTTATATAAATTGTCTCATTGAAACATTGTGACAGAGACTTTCCCTAAACTTAGTCTAGGTTGATAGAGGACCCCTTCCTTTCTCTGGCAGCAGAAAGTCTCAGAAAAACTCTCCTTCTCTCTTTTAAATTTTTTTAAAAATTTGTTTACCTATGTATTTATTTATTTGATTTGAAAAGTTGTCAGTTAACAAAAGTCTTGCATACTATACAGGATTCCCATACATCACTCCACCACCAACACCTTAGATTGCTGTGACACATTTGTTACCAATGATGAAAGGACATCGTCACACTATTATGAATATCTATAGTCCATAGCTTATATCTGGTAAATTTTTCCCACAAACCGTCCTGGACAGGTAACTGGAAGGAGTATAAAAGTAATAGCTAGATGCCAGGCAATGTGACATTGTTGGCCCGCAAGGCTGTCAAGCATTAATCCATTCATCAAGAATATTCAGGTACCATACCCTTGAGGAGTTCTTTTAAGTTACCCTGTTCCACTCAGTTTTCTAATTCCTAGATCAACCATGCTTTCTCATTTTAAACTGTTTTTCATTTGGAGAGATACTTGGCTCAGTCCTTGCAGGAAGGTTCTTTGGAAGCTGACCCTTTCATCTTCCTTATTGCCCTTCATCCTTTACCTTAGCCACTTGGAGTGGAATACAGGTAGCCTGCCATGGCTCTTTCCCAGAACTGTTAACTTGGGAGAAGAAGCAAGGGGTAAATGGCAGCTCAGGAAAAAATGGCCCAGCTGACTGAGTAACTACACCCCAGAACTTTGTTTAGTTTCCTTCTAGGAATCTGGCAGGCCACGATAGCCTGCTACCCCACTTCTCTCTAGCCTTTCTCTGTTTTCCCAAGTTCTTCCTTTGTGGGAATAGATGAATCATAGCCTAATGAACTGCGAGGATGCCTGTTCTATATCTAAAGTAGCAGATTTTATTTACCTCAAATTCATCACTATGAAATTATCATCACTCCCAATTTTTATATGCTCCAATTTGTAAAACTATATTCTACATTCTGAACTTTGTATAGAACAAGTTACTGGGTTTGGTCCTCACACACTTAAATGAAGAGTTATTTGTATTAGCTGTTGATCCAGCTGCCAACACAAATGCCATGCCATGGGTTGGCTCAAACAACAGGAATTTATTGGCTCACAGATTTGAGGTTAGGTTAGGAGAAGTCCAAATGCGAGCATCATCAAGGCAATGCTTTCTCCCCAACGGCTGGCATTCTGGGGCTGGCTGCTGGTAATCCTTGGTCCTTGGCTCCTCTGTCACATAGCAATGCACATGGCAGCCTCTCCTGACCTCTCCAATCTCTTCCAGGTTCCTTTGACCTTCAGCTTCTTGCTTCCCATGGCTTTCTCTTTATCTGTCTGAATTTCATTCTGCTTATAAAAGACTCCAGTAATAGGATTAAGACCCATCTTAATTGAGTGGGATCACGCCCTAACCGAAGTAACCTCATCAAAAGGTCCTACTTACAATGGGTTCATACCCACAGGAATGGATTAAGTTAAAGAATAATTTTCTGGGATACTCATCACATAGAATGAGTATTAAGTAATATAATAATGAATATAGAGTTGCAACTGGCTAAAAGAATGGAGATATTTTTCCTGGCCTTCTCCTCTTAGGGAAAGCAACCAAAGGAAAGATCGGAATTAAGAAATACCCAAAGGAAAAAAAATGGGATTCTGATAGATTTGAAGTGGTGAAGAAGTAAACTGAAGCCATTGATCATGTAAGGAACATCAGCTAACTCTCTTTGTGACTGGGCATAATTTAGGATTAGGACTGAGTTTTTGCAAAAGTATTTGCGTCTATGCTTTGGTTTACCCTTGCTTTTCCCAAAAGTTACCTTGCATTTCTTTTTTTAATTTACAATTTTTCTTCACTGAAATAAGGTGGAAATATTTGTCCAAGAAAGGAAAATAATAACCTTGGGCCAAACAATGAGAGGGAAGAAAAAATGAGAATTACATAAAAAAGAATTTAGGCTGATGGAGAGATGAAAACAGATGGGCAAAGCAGAATGAGAAGTATTATAGACCTCTTTCCTCAAAATCAGGCTTATTCCTTCAAAACCAACCCTTTGTCCTGACTTCCACATTATTGTTCATGATGCCACTTTGTTTAATCTGCTTGACTCCAATTGTAAGAATCGCTTTGAAATTTAATTGCCCCCCTACAGTCACCAAATTCTATTTATTTTCCTCCTCCCACATTCTCATCTTGCTCCCTCATTTCACCCCCACTGTAACCAGCTAAATTTAAGGTTCTTGATAATTGTAGTAACTTCAAAAATCTTCTCCTTGACTCTTTATCCCTTTATCTCTAATCCATGCTTAATAGTAATGTCAGATTAATTTTACAACAGTTTTGCCAAGTCCATTCTTTGGGTTCATCACCTTTTGTACAACATGGCTAGGAACTTTTTCCACAGCTTCACGAAGCATGGGGCAAAGGGTGGGCTTTACTGGTACAGAATTTATCAAGTCAAGTTCAGGAACAGAGAAGGCTTAGATCCACTGGTCCCACCAGGGACCCCACTCAATTCAGTGTCTAATTAATTAATTAGTTAACTATTAATTATAATTCAGTGTCTTATTAATTATGAACTTATTAATCTGGTGTTTGGGATCCTTAAAATTTTGCACCAACCATTGCAGGAGTTAAGAGAGAGTTAAAGTACAAATTCACTGACACACCTAAGTTTGTGCTTCCTTCCTATAATATAACTATGAAAACAAAAGTGATATGTTAGCCAATGGACAGTTAAAACATGGTGTTCTGGAGATGAAAGTTCCATTTCTTTTAAATAGGGTTAAAAAAATACCCGGCTTTATATGTTTATGCTTGATGTTCTGATACAATTATTAATCCCACCCCTATATTTTTCACATGTATCCTGTCTTGAGTTATAAATTATATGGTCATTCTGGAAGGCACACTAACTAAACTGAAGATCCAATTCAAGTATCTTTCTTTTTTTCCAACTTTTTATTTTGAAAAATTTCAAAACTATGGAAAGTTGAAATAATAGTATAATGACTACCCATAAGACCTTCATGTAAATTCACCAATTGTTTATATTTGCTTAACTTAATTTCTTTCTTTCTTTCCTTCCTTCCTTCCTTCCTTCCTTCCTCCCTCCCTCCCTTCCTTCTTTCCTTTCTTTCTTTCTTTCTTTCTTTCTCTTTCTCCTCTATCTTTCTATCCATATATCTAATCTATGTATCCATCTATTTATCCATACATAAACCACACACATAAATATATGTATGTACACATGCATGCACATAAGTACATGTATACACATCTTTTTCTGAATGAGTTGATGGTGAGTTGTAGATATTATAACACTTTACCCATAATATTTCAGCATGTATCTCCTAAAAACAGACCTTTTAGTATATAACCACAATGCCATTAATACTCCCAAGAAATTTAGCATTGATTCAATAATATCATCTAATATATAGTCCACATTCAAACTTCCTCAATTATCTCCAAATTAACCTTTATACCTTTTTCCCAGAATATTGCAAAGAACAGTGAAGGATCTGAGATTCTACTCTACTTGCAAACTAACAAGTTATCCTGGTATAGTTTCATGGATGCTGTCAGAATACATGTGACTCTGGGGTCAGAGACAAAGGACTTTATCATGTATTTCTGAGCAAACAGTATGAGCTTTGTGTTTGCATTGATTCCCCTGCCTCCCAAGTTCTGCGGTGGTAACCTGGAGAGGTCCAGATGGTTGCGTCATAACTTAGTCACCCTGAGATTAAGGAACCTGAATTTTTAATGAATGGTAAGCCTGTTTCATCTTTGCCCACATGGAGACATTATCTTTATTACACTGGACAGTAAACAAACCAGTGGGAGTCCCGAGTTCTTAGGAACAGAGAGAATCTAGAGCAAAGACTCTTAATGCCTCTGCAGAAACATAAGAGACCCAGGGAGAATTTTCTCCCGAAAACTACAATTAAGATTCATGTGTTGCATTTGATTTTCAAGTCTTTTTTTAGGGTAGTCCTCACACTTTTTTTGTTGGTGCTGTTCCTTTTTTAAGACTTTTTTGAAGATTACAGGGTCGGTTGTAGAAAGTCCCACATTCTATGACTTCTTTCTGATTAGATTCAAGTCACAGATTTTGCAAAAAAAAACTAAATAGGCAATGATGTATACTTATTGCAGCACATAATGTCCATTGGTCCAATTATTGGCAAGGTTGAGTTTGATCACTTGCTTAAGATGATGAATACCAGATCTTTCCATTGAAAAGGTATATTTTCCTATTGTAATTAATTAGCAATCTGTGGGTGTTACAGTGAAACTGTGTACAGTCTGTTGCCCAACATTTCCCCCAGTGGTTTTAGAATATATTAATGAGCCTTTCCTGAACTATTTATACTGCATGTTGCAAATTGGGACACTTTTAATTCTATCATTTCTCCTGCATTTATTATCTGCCATTCTTCAGTATTGAAAATATTTATCTCCCTCCATTTTTGAATATCACTATGAACTCATGAATTCATTCTTATTCAATATGTTTCAATAAATCACCGTTATTATTACTTTTCTGGTCATATTCTTCCAAATTTGGCCAGTGGGTGTTTCTTCAAGACTTTTGACATGTCCCCATTAATCTCTCACTACTTTCTATTCTAATTCCTAATATTAAACCATCTGCGTACCCCTGGAATAAATCCCACATGGTTATTTTTTTAATCGGACTTTTGCTCCCATTTTAAATGGGATTTTTACTTTAATATTCATGAGTAAATTCAGTTCATGATTATCCCTTTTTTTTTTTTTAAAGGAGGTACTGGGATTGAACCCAGGACCTGTTACATGGGAAGCAGGTACTCAGTCAATGAGCTACCTCTGCCCACCCCTGAGAGTTAGTTTTTTCATTTGTTTGTTTTTAGGAGGTACCAGGGATCGAACTTGGGACGTCATATGTGGGAAGTACGTGTTCAACCACTTGAGCTACAGCCACTCCCCTGATTATCCTTTTATAATGCTATATTTAATTTAATATTTTTTATTTTTAAAGAAGCTTTAGATTACATAAATGTTCATTAAAAATATAGGGGGTTCTGGCAACCAGCAAGATGGCGGCAGACTAAGGAGGCCATAGAATCAGCTCCTGCTACAGGGCAGTTAATAATCACCCAGAGCGCTAAAGCACTTGTTTGGGGGCTCCAGGAGACCAGAAGAGCATCCTGCAACATCCTTGAAAGAATGGAAAAAGGAGACTGCCCATCTGCAGAGAAGATTCATAAATAGAGCACTCCAAGCCAGGGAGGCCAGTGCCCATCCTCCACTGGAGACACAAGCTGACTCGGGAGCTGTTCCATGGCTGGAATTGAAAGCTCCACTTCCCCCAAACGGGGGAGGAACAGATAGTTGGGCACCAAGTTGAGCTACTGATTAGTAAATTCGGCGGGCTAAAGTATCCTAAGAACAGCTAAATTTTGAACCTGTCCAAGTCAGAAAGAGGCCAGTGGCCACCATCTTAATTCCACGCCTGATGTGAGGGGAAGCGGCGCTGACTGAAAATCTGCACAGTGCTGGTAGGGATCGGCTTTTTTCCATTTAGATCAGATTGCCGCTCTAGCCTAAGCCCCA
This sequence comes from Cabassous unicinctus, assembly GCA_029593785.1. Classification (NCBI taxonomy): domain Eukaryota; kingdom Metazoa; phylum Chordata; class Mammalia; order Cingulata; family Chlamyphoridae; genus Cabassous; species Cabassous unicinctus. The sequence goes on from JAQZBX010040063.1 coordinate 21,924, forward strand.
GGCCCACCTCGGACAGGGAAGAAGCTGGGGGGAGCTGCACCAGCCTCTCCGGGAAACTACAGGCCACACCACGGAAGCCAGTGATCATCCTACTTTGGCAGCACAAGCCACCCCAGGAGCTATTCTGTGGCAGTAATTAGAGGCTCCATTTCCCAAAAGCAGGGAAAGAGGAGACTGTTAGCCACCGATTTCAGCTACTGATTGGTAGATTCGGCTGGTTAGAGTATGGCCCTGGAAACAGCTAGAGTTTGAACCTGTCCAAGTGAGAAAGAGGCCGATAGCCTCCATTTTGATCCCACCCCCAGCATGAGGGGAAGCCAGGCTGACTGAAAATCACAGTGATGGTAGAGACCAGTTTCTCTCACCCAGATTGGCCTGCAGCCCTAGCCTAGGCTTCAGCCCTACCTCTAGCAGGGAGGAAGCTGGCGTGCCCTGCACCAACCTATCCAAGTAACTGCAGGTACATTTGGCTGACACAGGCTGAATAATCAGAAGTCTACCAGGGCAACTGCAGTCATCTTGGACCTGCACTGCATAGATTGCTGCCCACACCTGCAGCTCCATCCCCGCCCCAAGCAGGGGAGAAAAGGGTGTGAGGCTTCATCAGTATCTCTGGGCAACAACAGTCTAGGCCTGCATGAGTTGGATTATTCCACATAGCTGTGGCTCTGTCCCTACTCCTGGCAAAGGAGAAAGTTGGGAGAAGCTTCATTGGTCCTTGGGGCAATGAGGGCAGCTTGAGCCTCCACAGCTTATAGCACCAACTACATCCTTGGCTCCTACTACACAACCAGCAAGGGAGAAAGGGCAGGAAGCCCTAAACTAAAGAGAAAAACTGCACCCAGAATAAATACTCTAGTAAGCCAGATGCCAAGACA
>JAQZBX010040064.1:0-22801 GCA_029593785.1 Cabassous unicinctus
GTAACAGTGGTAAACAAAAGGATCTCAGAGCCAGGTTCAGCTTGGGGAGTACATGGGCTTTAAAAAGGATTATTATCTGAGCTGGGTATTGAAGGTTGAAGCAAACGAGGGCCAAGGAGTACAGTAGGAAATGGAAGAGGTTTGTGAAAAGGCAAAGAGGTGGTCAAGGAATCTCCAAATAGTTGACACACGCAGAGACACTGCAAGGCACTTAGAAGCTAAGACAGGAAGTGGTATTAGAAGAGACGAGGTCACAAGAGGAGTGTGATGCAGGCCTGTTGAAATACACTAAGGAATGTGGATTGTATCCTAGATGGCACCATATCCTCTAAAGGATTTTAAGAAATTAATAGACATGATTAGATTTGCATTTCAAAATATAGTACATGTATGTATGTGTGCATGTGTGTGTGTATATATATATACATATTCTCTGCAGATGAGAAGATAGATTGGGATGGAATATGTCTAAAGGAATCTAATATAGATATCATCTTGCCAAAAGATAATAAGGATTTATTGGAGATATGCACACATAGAAAAAGATTTATACCAAAGGTGTCAAGGGGGTGGTATTGACTGGACCAGTTTTCCCCTGAGATGGGGAGAATAAAGAGTTGAGGAAGAAACTAACTCTTCCAGGATGTTAGAATGAAGCAACATTCACCAAAGCAGGCTGTGCAGGAGAAGGATGAAATTCCAGGACAGCATTTTGAGCCAACTTTTGGAGTCTTTATAACCATGTGGATAAGGGCAGAAAGCAGTATGCTCTATGGGTCAGAACTCAGGTTTTTAAATTGGCAAAAGTAATTTTTCTAAATTTTAAATAAAATTATTTTGCAATAACTTGCAAAAGATTGTTGTAAAAGTAATGCACATTTTTTGTGGATGTTTGCAAAATAGAGAAAAAATACTATAATTTAAACAAAAATCCCAGAATAATTTTTTCGACTCACCGATAGTATCAATATTATGATGCTTTTTGTCCCAGAAGTTTTCTCTACACCTATGCAAGCCAGGAGTTGGACTTCCAAGTGCCCTCCGGTCTCGCCACAAATCCTCCTTCCTTCCTGTTGCTTGGTCCATGATATGCCTGCTTGCTTATTTGGAAGAGAAACTTAGCTCTTTATCTCCAGCCCCAAACAAAGCTCAGGGTCTGGACATAATTCGAAACAACTAGAAGCACAAACACATATACACACACAAACACACAATTCGGGAAGAACTTTGGCAAGTTCAGTTTCCTTACATGCGGTATAATTTCTAGGCAACAGGGTGAAGAAGTATTTTTCTCTGTGAACTTTTTCCCCACTGACTTAAATATTCCTTACAATGAAATTTTCAACTTTCATAGCATTCTAATGTATAGCTGCAGAAAATTAAATTTAGAAAGAATTGGACATTAACACCCCAACCATTACTCTCGATATTTTCATGAGAACTTTTGTTGCTAAAGCTTTGCATTGCTTATTCCTGAAAGATTAGAAATCTGGGCTTCAGGGTTATCTCTGCCTTTTTTTGTCTCTGAGCTATTTTACAACTCTGTAACTTGAATAAAATTGTTAACAATGCAAATGAATTTTGTCCATAGAAATGCAAATGAATTGTGTCGCTCGGAATGCAATTTAGTACTGAGCAGCTTTTCATCTATTTTCAGCTGCCTTAATCGCCTACATATGTATGTTCTTTGAATTCTCCTTTGAACCAGTTGTAACATATTACTGCTTCCCTAATTAATAAAAAGATAAATAAAATCTTTAATTCATGTTCATTTTATATTCTTACAAACTTCATGATTTCACCTTCCTTTAAAATATATCCTTTAACATTCTCATGACAAATTACTCAAAGTAAAAATGCGTGGCCAAATGTTATGCCCATGTCATGATTTCTGATAGGTACTACTAAATTGTCTTTCAGAAAGGCAATTACACTCTCCTTAATAGTATATGAGATTATCTGTTTTATCCATTCTTAAGAGGTTTATTGTTATTATTACGATCATTACTTTAGGATTTTAATAAGGAGAAAAGGGAATTGTGCTGTTGCTTGAGGTTACAATTTCTCATTCCAGTAAAATTGAATATGCTTCAAAAGGAGCTCTATTTCCCCAACCTTCTAGTTTCTATGACAAATGATTTCCTTCTAAAACTCTAGTTCTTGCCCCACCTGTTGGTAATCTCCCTGGAAATGAACCCAGTTAGCTGGTTGGTAGGCTATGGTTTTTACCATATTTTGTCTGGGTCAGTGTGACATGCTCTAGCCTTGACCTCAGGGGCTTTCTCACATCCTAGGCTGGGCAGTGGGAGGCAGCAGGCCCTTTCTTACTGCCCCTTAGGCTGTGTCCTCCAGCCTGGCATATTCTCTTAAGCCTACTGACTTTTCCTCATTTCTCAAGTGATTTAGAACTTGCATAGAAAAAATGAGACACCATTTCATTTATTTATTTTTGTAGTAATTTACATGTCTCAATGTGTGAATCGTCTGTTCATTTCCTTTGCCAGTTTTGTACTTGAGATGCTTATCTTTTTCTTTGTGATTTCCAAGAGCTTGTGGAAATAAAGAACATCCAAGTAAAGAACAAAAGCTATTTATTCAGAGATTGCAATAGCAGGGGAGTCAAAACCATGCCCTGCTTTTGGCAGAGACTCAAACGTAGGCAGGGGAGTGGAGAAGCTTTACAGTGGAAAAAAGGAAAGACTTCAGGTATGCTCTAATTGAAGATTTTTGTGATGGGGAAGCTGAATACAAGTGGGGTCTCTTACTCGACCGTTTAGGGGAGTATATTTGGCTTTCCCCAGTTGGTCCTCAATTGGAAGCTGGGACAAAAAGTAGGAAAGTTGTCAGTTATTTATCAAGTCCTGGCTATTTTAGATCAATTGTTACAGGGATTGTTTGACTTCCTGGGATGGTTGATGTAGGTAATGGTCAGCATCATGGACTGATTGCTGCAGTTTGTGGGCCAGAGTTTCCTGGTCATTGTCCATTTATATCTTTAGTCTCTCGGGCCATCCTTAGCTTTACCCTGATGTTGCTGTGTGTTAATGGACATTATTGGAATTGTGCTGGGATTTTTTCCCCACTTAGATATATGGAGGATCTATTTCTTCATGTATCACTTTACTGGCTGTTCAACATTTCCCCAAATCTAGTCACATGCCATGGAGCTATCCTACAGAGATTTTGTCATATGATCACACTCTTCTCCAGTTTCTAAAGATAGCACAGGTTTCCCCCCCTATTTTTTGTCTTTAATGATGCGAATAGCTAAAATTAGATGAGAAACAGTTAAATATATGTATTCCAGGTACCATACTTGCTATCAGTCATTAAAATCTTGGCTGGGAATTTGGACTATAAATAATTTAGAAATTAATTACTAGGGCAAACTGACGTTAGTGCGCATGATAACTGGTCTTCCTTTTCTTCAGTCAAATGAGTAGTTACAGGTCATAGTCCCTTGCAGTTGGATGGGGCCATGGGCAGTTACCAGTCTCTGAAATGTGGTGTCACTTCTGAACTGAGGCAAAAGAAGCAGCCCAAGACAGTTGCCTCCATTCTAGAGTGGACTTTGTTTGAGTGAGTGAGTGGGATTGAATGGTCCCCTAAAACATATGCTGATGTCCTAATACCAGAACCTTAGACTATGACCTTATATTGAAACAGGATCTTTGCAGATAAAATTAGATATGTTAAGATGAGCTCATGTTGAATTAAGGTGGGCCCTGAATTCAAAGATCAGCAGATTTATAACAAGAGGGAAATTTGGGCACAGAGACATAGACACCGACACCCAGGAGAGAAGGTCACATGACCATGGAGTCGGGGATTAGAGTGAAGCATCTACAAGCCAAGGTGTCCCTGGGACTATAAGAGGCCAGAAGTGAGGAAGGACTCTCCTCCAGAGCCTTTGGAGGGAACCTGATGTTGCTGACACCATAGTTTTGGACTTCTGGCCTCCACAACTGTGAGAAAAGAAATTGCTATTGTTTCAAGGCACTCAATTTTTTTTTTTTTTTTTTTTTTTTTGGTGGAAGCCCTAGGAAACTCATATAGTGAGAGAGAAACTTTCATTGTATAAGTCATAGAAATTAGTGGGTGTTGGTTTCCACAGAATAATCTAGTCTAACCTGAGCAAAATGGAGCTTATTCTTGTTATCTTAGTGTTATTTCCTAATTTTCCCTTTGCCTTGAAATGAGGATAAAACTGGTAGGAGAATTATAGAAGTGAAGAGGAGGCCTCTTCCCTAGAAATGATAACTACGCAGCCATCGTTGTTCCCTGAGAGAGGAAACAGAAGTGATAGGACCTTTGTGGTTCAGAACAGTCTGCTCGGGAGCTAAGGAATCCAATCCAGATTCCCATCATAAGGTGGATTCCAAGCGTGTCATAGCCATTCTAATATACTCTGTTAATAAAACTGTATTAGCAGTAGCTATCAATAGGTAGAAATTAGTGTTAAGAAGATGAAATTGCACTTAGATGTTTGAGGTCTATTGGGTTTTGTTTCAGTGAGTCAGACCCATGGAATGGGGAGGAGGGCCAGCTCCCCCCAAATCTCCGAGTTCAGCACCCCTTCATCTGTAGACCAATAATCACCCGCACCAATAATCACCAATGAGAATTTGAGCAATTATCCCTTCTCCTCTTTGGGCTTCAGTTTTCTTACTGAGAAATCCCTTCAACTTTATAAATCTTATGTCATCTGAGATGGGTTACTCGGTAGTGATGGTCTGATTCTTAGGCAACAAGAATACTGACTCATAACTGCATGCTTTCAGTCAGGAACCCAGCAGCCTGGCTATTTGTTTATTGAGTTTACTGGGGCTCAAACCATGTTGTGCAGCCTGAATGGCAGCCTGGGACGCACACATGTGGAGCAGAGATGGGGTTCTTTGGGGGGAGGGGCTGATTTGAGCTGCCCTCTGCCTGCCAGCCTCCTCCACTCCCTCGGCCACGTTCTTTCCTTCAAGGCTCTCAGCTTTTCAAACTGCAATATTTTATCTTGTGCACAAAAAGAGTATACAATGTGAACTAATTAAATTAGAAATGCTCAACTAATGGGCAGCTAACAGAGGAAACCACTGTAAGTTTAAAGAGATTTTACAGCCCCTGCATCAATAACCCACTTTTCCCACATGACCCACACCCACAGGATGTCTTTCATTTCACTAATTATCTATTCTGTCTGTAAGCATTGCACTCATCTCTCTGTCTTTAAACCACAGGGCGAAGCATCCTCACGTTCCTTTCATTCCATGGGCATGCTCACTCTGATTCTCTCCAAGACTGTGAGCATTGCTTTCCAGTAAGGAACGGTTACAAAAAGAATTAGCATGGTAGCAATAGTCAGTTTTCAACTGACTTCTTTTAGGGTTATCAAGTTAAATGGTGGGATGTAGGGTTTCCTTGAAACCCCCCCTAAGGTCACTTTGAGGTTTTTCTTTCAAATCTTCCACATATCATGAATGTAACTAACAGTACTGAATTACGTATTTGAATGTGGTTAAAAGGAGAGACATTAGATTGCATATATGTTGCTAAGAATAAAAATTTAAAAAACAGCATAAGCGTGTACAACACAAAGAATTCTAACACAAACCATGAACTGAGTTAATAGTATAATTATAGCAATATTCTTTCATCATTTGTAACAAAGTTACTGACTAATGCAAGGTATTAATAGGGGGATATATGAGAACTCTGTATGTTCTTTATGATTTTTCTGTAAACCTATATCTTCTCTAATAAATATATTTAAAAAATCTTCCAAATCCAAATCTGCTGAATGGATAAGCAAAAATAATAATAATGACAATAAGAGGAGGACTGTGCCCATCCAAAGTTTGGCATTCCAGAAACTCTGAGATTGAGAACACAGCCACACACTGACGGTAAGTGACAAAGATGCTGAAAAATCATGCAAGAAAAAGAGGGGTGCAGACTCATAAACAAAGCATGGGCTCTAGATTTAAGCTGCCTTGGCTCATCCCACCTCTGACCCTTACTTGCCACATGCCCTGACTGCTGGATTGCTCTGTACCTCAGGTTCCTTACTTGTAAAAGGGGTGAAAAATAATAATGCCTCCCACATAAGGGTGGCTATGAGCATTAAACAGTCTTGTGCAAGTGTGCACATATCCGGATAAAACAAGCTGTAGAGGTGTTGACAGCACAGCTATGTTTGAAAAAAAGACATGATATCAGCACCAGGACACAATGGTCAAAAGAAGAAAATAATGTTTCCATGTATCAAGTTAGTATACTGTATCAGCCTTCACTTAAATTATCTCTCCTCTTCCTTCTTTTTAAAATGCCTTTTAAAATGGGGTTACTTCAGATGGTCTTATACAGACGTCAGAATGGGAATTATTGGTGAAAAGGGTAAGGAATCTTTGCAGATTTCACAAATTTCTGTGATCCAGGGAGACCTAAGTGCTCCAAGAGGGAGACTGGGGTCTTGGTATCCTGAAGGATATGAAGGGCAAGGATCTTGGGAAGCAATAGAAGTGCAGAGGATGTGGTCTGAATCCTGAACAGGACACACATTCCAGAGACAAGACCTTGGGACTAAGACCAAGTCACTCCTCCTCTCTGCACACAAAAATACGGGTAGAACCCAGTAAAGTAATGGTCTCTGTGTGGTCTGAATATGGATGGGTCAACCACACCTAGAGCAGCTTCAAGTCCACACCATGTTGCCAGAGAGACAAGGGGGCTTTTGGAGTGGGCTGTCCAGGTAAAAGTCCCAGCTGCTGTTCACCAGTGTCATCAAGGATATGGTCTTGAGCAGGACAGAATGACCTCTTACTGCCATTGGTCCCCACTTTTATATGCCATGCCTTTATGCCAAACAGAGGAAACAACTAAACTTTATCAGAGAAGACTTCACCAGTAGGAATGTGTGATTGATAACCTTTCCCTTTAGGTGTTGAATAAAATTCATTCATTCTTTCACTTACTCATTTGAGTGTCTTCTCTCTCCCAAGCACTTCTGTTGGGTATAGAGGATAAAGAGATGTCCTCTGTTCTAGAAGAGGAGAGAGACTAACAGAGAAGTACCCAAAGAGTGGGCCGCCACAGAAGAACAACAAGCACATAACTACGTCAGTAGATTGCCAGGACTTCTGGTAGAAAGTGAGCTCCCTGAGTATGGAGTACATGTCTCTACCCCCGGGACCCGAGAGCCTGGCAAGCACTGGTAGCAGCCCTTTCTCTTTCCTCTCCTCCCCATCACATGCTTCCCTTCCCCTGCCTTTCCTTACCCTCCCCTATTATTCACTTCCTACTCCATCTTTGCTTTTCCTTCTGTCCTCTCTTACCCTTTTCTCTTCCCCTCTTTTTTCTGCTCTTCTTTACTCTGACATTTTTTTCTTTAGTGGGCAGCTACCTACACTCAAGTTTTCACTCTCAGGGAGCATTTTAAAAGAAATCATATTAAAGAAAAAACTTCTTGAACTTGGAGAACACAATGGAGGCCAAGTCCTTTCTTTCTCCACTCCCTTCCTTTCTCCTTCCGAAGTGGAGGACTACCAATCAGAATGGCTCAGATTCCCATACCCTGATCAGCTGTAGGAGAGGTAGAAATGGGAGGGCATGTTGGCATGGCTTTCTTTCTTTCTCTCTCCCTGATACTCTTCTCCTGTCTTATATTGGAAAAAGGTTCTCTCATTAACAAAACATCTTGCCCTGTTAGTTCACCTCCTCTTACCTAACACTGTGATGTCATCAGGCTTCTCATTGGGATCAGGGTCCACTAGTGTTAAGGCTTGGGCAAGAATCCCATCCCACGAGAGCCTAAGCAACATGACATAGACCAGCCTTCCTGAGAGTGTACGCCGGGTATTTGGAACCAGCCATGTCTAACTAGCCTGCCACAGTAACTGCATATGTCACTGCATCCTTTGTTCACCTCTCTTTTGGGGGTACCAGGACAAAGGGTGGCAAAACCTGAATCTACTTGCTAAAATAACATCATAATGCATCAAATCTCCATACTGATTCCCAAATAATATCAGAGGAGCCAAGGGAATGTCATTGACACTTATGATAGGGAGGTCAGATGATACCCAAAGTGTTGCTTCTCTTTCTATTTGGAACAAAACAAGTAAGAATGGGTGAGATTTCCAAGGAATCTTTTGATTTAATCTTTAGTATATTGTCTGGTTTTAAGGTGGGCTAAGAAGAGGTAGTCAGAGGCAAACAGTCATGGGTGAGGAGACCTCAGTTGTGGCACAATGGCCCTTATTAACCAAGAGAGTGGACAAACCCATTATTTTCTGATTCTTGATTTCCTCATCTGCATAGTTGGAATGTGGTTGACAATGTGTAACTTTCTATTGTCATGTCTTGCTGTACTCAACAGCAGAGGCTTTCTGGAATCAAAAAATAGAAATCAATCAACTAGAGGATGGGGACATTGGAACAGATGCCGAGTCAACTGCAGGACATCAGTGAACAAAAGACAGGCATTGGGGTATTTGGAGTGGTTTGCATAAGGAGTTACTAATAAGATTAACCGGAGCAGAAGCAACTGCACTCAACAAGCAGTGAGCAGTGGAAAGAGCAAGCGATTGATAGTAGGACAATGGCTAGGGTTACTACATCCATATCCAAGCCGGGTTCACTATCTTAAAGTTTATAAAAATCTATGGGTAAAAAAAAAAAAAAGTGGATAAAAATATTCCATGACCAGAAACTCCTCAACAAATTATTAATTGAGTATTTTTATTAGTATAGGAGAAATACAGGTGCTGTTGGTAAACTACTAGGGTGAAGGAGACTAAGCAAGTCTAGACCTTGAAATAAAACACACACACACACACACCTTGGAGTGGATTTGGTACTAGTGTCTGAGCTGGGTGCAGGTGCCTAAAGGATGGCTGGCTCACTACAGAGAACTGAGGTGGCATCAGAGTAGGGCAGCATTGAGGGATCATGGTGGGGCTACCGGGATATTGGGTGGGGGTGTGTGTGGGTGGCTCACAGATGGGAGTGGTAGAAGGATGTGCATGCAGAGTTCCAAGAAGGCAGCCCCCCAGGAAGGGTCCCACCAATGGGCAGTGGCTTCCTCCACATGTGGATAGGGAGTGATGTGCTCCAGATAAGGAAGCACCCACAAGCTCAGAAGTCCTCCAAAGGGCAGTGAGGCAGGGGTGGGGATGTCAGGATGGGGACCCCAGGCCATTGCTGAATTACAAAGGAAAGAGAAAGGAACCAGCATTTGATGCACATGTTTCACCTGTTATGCTCCAAACACCATGCAGGCTGCCTGGTAAACTTTTCCCCATGAAGTCTTCACACAAGACAGATAGTGCAATTTTACAATTATTTCACACATGAAATAACCAGGATTGGAAAGGTTGTTTTAGTTTACTAGGCTGCTCAAGCAAATCCTGTGCAATGGGTTGTTTTATACAATGAAAATTGATTCACTCACGGTTTGAGGCTGGGAAAAAAGTCCAAATCAAAGCATCATCAAGGTGATGCTTTCTTCCTGAAAACTGTGGCATTCTGGGGCTGGCTGCTGGCAATCCTTGGTCCCTAGCTTGTCACATGGCAATGAACATGGCAGCATTTCCTGGGCTCTCCATTCTCTTCCAAGTTCTGTTGAATTTCAACTTCTTGTTCCCTCTGGCTTTCTGTCTGCTGGAATTTCATTCTGCTTGTAAAAGACTCCAGTTATAGTATTATCGACTTATTATTATTCTAGCAATGAGAGAACTTGTGTCATTGATATAAAGGCAGTGGCCACCAGAGGTTCTGAGGGGAGGGAGGGGGAAGAATAGGTGTAACATGGGGCATTTTGGGGACGTTGGAATTGTCCTGCATGACATTGCAATGACAGGCCATTATACATTTTGTCAAAACCTATAAAATTGTGTGGGGTAAAGGGTAAACGATAATGTAAACTATAGTCCATGGTTAGTAGCAGTGCTTTGATACATATTCATCAATTGTGACAAATGTACCACACTAATGAAAGATGTTGTTAATGTGGGAAAGTATGGGAGAGGGAGGAGTGGGGCATATGGGAATCCCCTATATTTTTTAGGTAACATCTATGTAATCTAAAGCTTCTTTAAAAATAAAAAATAATTTTTAAAAACCCATCCTGATTAGGCTGGGCCATACTTTAACTGAGGTAGCCTCATAAAAGGTCATACTTACACTGAATATGCACTCAGTGGAATGGATTAACTTCAAGAATGTGTTTTTCTGGGGGTATATACAGCTCCAAGCCACCACAGAACTTCACAAGCTCCCCATATCATCCTGAGGACTTTGGTATGAAATCCTGATTTGACGCCAATGCCCGAACCCACGGACCAGTGCTCCTGATGTCCCAGTGACTACAGCAGTGTCAGTTCTGTGTCTAGATGAGGACCCCAAATAGGGATGGGCAGGGGGAGCAGCCTGGCTGATACCTGCTTCAGGGGCATGAGAACAAGCCCACACATGCAAACAACTAGCAGCCAGCAGAGCCAGTCTCAGATTGAACTTCCCAAACATAGTGTTTCAGCTCACAGGTGTTTGTTGCTGATCTGCTTACCTTGTTGGCATGGTCAGCAGCAGCTTCAGCTCCCCTGGCTACTGCCAGCTTTCCACCTTCAGCAGCTACCACTCTGGACCAGATTCCTATTTATTTATGTGAATTTTCCTGCAGCATGCATCCATCTTCAAAGTCTGAGGCTTGGAGGTGGTGGAAGAAAGACATGGTTTCTGGTTCATCCTCATGGGTTCTGTCTTGTCCTTGTTCTCCCCCCTTCAAGCCCATCTTTCCTTCCCTGCCGCCTGCTGCAGTTCTGCCGACTTACAGCCTGTGATGGTTCGGCTGATGTGTCAACTCGGCCAGCCTAGTTGTTTGGTCAAGCAAGCACTGGGCTAATTGTAATACAAGGACATTTATGGCTTTAGTCATCAGTGAGTTTACTGCATAGATGGCTGATTACATCTACATCGACCAGGAAGACCGCCATCAGCAATGAGTGATGTTTTATCCAATCAGTTGTATGCCTTAAAAGGGGAAGTGATTTCAGCATTCAGAGAGAATTTCCCAGCTCGTCTTTGGACAGCCAATGTCTCCCAGAAACTTATCAAGGACCTTTATTGGACTTTCATTGGAGCCCCTGGATTGCAGCCTCCCTACAGAACCTGGACTTGTGCATCCACACGGTCATGTGAGAGAATCTTATAAAATCTCTACTATTTACAGATCCCTCCTGTTGATTCTGTTTCCCTAGTGAACCCTGACTAATACACAGTCCAGCATCAGATATGGAATAAATAGCCAAATATTAAGAACTTAACCAGCTCCCACAAATGGTATAAGACCAAATCCCTTATTCTATATCACTTCCAGTGGTTCTGCTTCTCTGATTGAACCCTGACTGGTTTGGTTTTTATCCATGTGCCTCCCTAGAGAAACAAAGGAGAATCAGGAAGAAATGGTCTTTCAGAGTTTTTACAAAGATTAAAATGATAAAATGCATATAAAGTATATAAGGACCAAACCTAATGTCTAGCACATAGTAGGTCCTCAGTACATGGGTAGGTAGCTATCACTACTTGTTTCATTAAGAAGCTGACGAGTCCTAGGAGGGGTTTCCACTTGGGTAGAAATAATTCATGGTTTTTGGAATCTGAATGCAAGATCACAGACGAGACTTTATGCACTACAATTCCCATGATGAGGAGTTTAATTATGAACAATGGGAAGAATAATGCATCCGGATTGTTTACAGATCGCTAATGGCCTAATATGCTAAATATAGCTGCAGCTCCCTCAACAAAAGCTGGAAACAGATGGAAAGCCCCCACTGCTGTGCAATGTCTGCGAGAGCAGCTGCAACAAACCTCCTCCTTGCCACTGAATGATAAATCACACCTGTCAATGAATAAAACATTCGGTCTCAGCAATCAAGCAATAGATTTTTAAGGAGGCTCCCCATTTATCAGTTTAGCTATTGATTACCTGTGAAAGGTCATTGCATCAGGCAGGAAATGAATGGGAAAACAGAGCTCCGATATGCAAGGTCAAGTGTGTTGGTAAACTTGCCTTCAGGAACTTGATAATATTTAAAGTTGCCCGAAAGCATTAAGGAACCGGTAATGCATCTAACCACATGCTATTGGCTCTCTGGTTGTCAATAATAGGTTTATTTAGCAAGACACAGAAGAATAGAGATGAAAAGATCCAAGGCCAGTTGCCTACCCAGCGATCCCCAGAGCCATATACCCTGATGAAAATAAGATATGGCCTGTTACTAATCAGGTGTCAAGATCAGCAGCTGTGTGTCCACATTCTGGACCAGCTGATATTATTTGGTTCCCTTCTTTTCCCTTTGGGAATCACTATTGTACTCAATGTCTGAGCTGCACAACAATGGGGTGCTAGTAAATCTTTAACAGCCAGCTTTCTGAGAAAAAAAGCCCTTATCTGTCCTGTTTTCAAATGCCTGTGTTGTAAATGCCCCCATGATGGATGATTTGGTGCTGCCAATATGGCGTCACTAAACACTGAGTTGGGAAAAAATGCTAGCAGCCAGCTCTCATGAGCCAGTATAAGTCAACTCCAACACGCCACAGTAACAACCTAGCACCACAAACACACCACTGCGTCTGCATTGTCTCTACTTGTGTCATAGGAGTTGCGCTTCCTTCAAAATTAGAAGGTGATTGATCTGGGCCCTTCCTTTTATGAACTTTGCCTTCTGCCAAGCAACCTTGTTCTGTTTCTTGCTTGTTGCAGAGATTTAAAAAAAAACATTTGAAATTAAATTGTCTATGCCATAAATGGTGACGTGCAAAACTATCTAGGCATTCTACTATCAAATAAAATAATGGTAATCCTTTCCCCGCCAAAGGAAAGGTAAGTTATTGGATAGCTGTTTTCCCTTTTAAGCATGGAGGATGCCACATGTTTGTCTGCTCCACTTTTCTGTTTAACGGCGGTCTGACATTCTTTTTGTACTCATGGTCTCTCCTTTTCTAGCTTAAACCCAGCTTTCTCACATTTGTTCTTCTCTGAAGATAGATAGTAGTCCAGGGTTTAGCACTTTTTGATTCCCATATTTGATGATAAATGCTCTAAGGTAATTATCTGAATTCTCTCTATCCTCGAGTTGGCATTTTTGAGAGAGAAATGAAGTTCTGAGATGCAGTAACTGAAGAAGCAATATGTCATAGTAGTCAAAAGAACAGACTCTACAGAATGACTTGAGAATAAATCCTGAATCCACTGCTTACCAGTCCTTAGGCAATTACTTAATTGCCTCCATTTTCTTATCTATAAAGTGGAGGTAAAGTTAGGAGCTGCATATAGCAGATGATGTCCGCTGGCTAACCTGACAGACATTTCCTACACCCCTTTTCTCTTTTTCTCATATGTGCCACTGTACCCTAGCATCTAAGAAAAGGAAATGTATAGTTTACTAAACTTCTGTGCTGACAAGGATAACCTTACAACACAGTTCTGGTCTGGTTAACATGGAAATGGATGTTTTTCTGGAATCTTCTGAGAAGGGTTTTATTTTGTCTAATAAAAGGGACAGATGTAGCTAGTTACAGATATTTTACTTGTCTTGAAGGCAAATGTTATGTCTGGGGTTGCAGCAGCCATTGTGTGACTGTGAGGTGTCAAGCATAAGGAAAAGCCCAAGAGATTCACAGAGACACTGAGCCATGAAACTACTGCCAGGAAAACTCCATCTCCAGATTCATATAGTGCAAACATGCCTCAGATTTGTTCAAGTCACTCTCTATCAAGATTTCCTTTTACCTGATGGTGAAAGCATTCCTGAAATACACTACTTAAACAGAAATATGGAGCAAATCTTATGAAATAATGCTTGTTGAGTACCTAGCACATTGCCTGGCAAATACCGAGCACCAGTAAGCACTAGTAAACATTAACAATAGTTTGTTATTATAATTTACTACTATGCAGTCTATCATTATTATTTATTACTGTGCAGGATCTGTACCTTCTATTGAAGCCCTCATACCATGGAGGGCTGAACTAGTGCACTGAGGCTGTTAGATAAAGGCTTATTCTTTGATGCCATAGTCCATGCCTTGGAGTTGCTTTCAGGCTTAAAAGGAAACAATTATGTGCACCTATGACAACTTGACAGAATTTTAAGGCAGAGTTTAACTACACAGGTATTTGGTTTAGAGCAGTGCTGTAGGATTTTTGGAAAGGAGAGATCCGGGGAGTTGGAGTGGATATCCAAGGAAACTTTTGGGGGAGGTTAAATTGAGGCCCTGAGGGTCAGTGATGAAGTGAGCTGTGGGCTCAGAAGGCACACACAAATCATGAATTTCCTGTGGAATAATAGAACTCCAATAATGCCTGTCCTAGAATATGCTGTTGGTTCCTGCTCAGGCACCCCCTCATCCCATTGCTGTTATCTGCTGTATGAGTCAGGGTTCTCTAGGGAAACAGAACCAACAGGAGATATCTGTAAATAGTATGAGATTTTATAAGATTCTCTCACGTGACCATGGGGATGCACAAGTCCAGGTTCCGCAGGCAGGCTGCAAACCAGGGGCTCCAATGAAAGTCCAATGACGGTCTTTATGAGTTCCTGGGAGACGCTGGCTCCCCAAAGACAAGCTGGGAAATTCTCCCTGAATGCTGAAATCACTTCCCATTCAACTGATTGGATAAAACATCATTCATTGCTGATGGCAATCTCCCTGGTTGATCTTAGATGTAATCAGCCATCTATGCAATGAACTCACTGATGACTAAAGTCCATAAATGTCCTTGTATTACAATTAGCCCAGTGCCTGCTTGACCAAATAACTGGGCACAATTACCTGGCCAGGTACATTAGTCTAACCATCACACCTATCTACTAAATTTAAAAACACAGGATAGCTTTACATGAGGAAGAAAAAACAAAGAAGGAGGAGGAGGAGGAAGAAGAAGAGGAGGGAAGAAAAAGAAAGGAAGGGAAAATGCTGCCATTTAACATTGAGTGTATGTCTGTAGATTCATCAAAAATTTCCTGGCAAGAACGACCTTTCAGGACAGCTTCTGGAATTATTCCTTTCCTGTGGGAAACAGGGAATCAGTGAGCCCAGGAGGCAGCTGCAGTACATAATAAAACGAGAAATTATCCTACTAGCTTATTTGCTGGAAAAAAACACATATTCAGAGTCACCCATGTTATATGAGATATTTATCTCACTTTCATCTTGGTTCCAAATATCCTGGTAGGACCCTATCAGGCAGAACCACGTGGTTTGGATTTCTAACACAAGGATTGATGATTTAATCATTCTTGAATCTGAAAGTTATCTGGTGGGAGAGTTGCTAACTTGCTCTTCCCTAATTCTACTTTTTTCAGAACTTCTAAAAACAATGTTTTCCATAGACATGGAAGTATTTAATATTATTTTAAATTTGTTCATTTATTGTGGCTGATTTAGAAAATGCTTCAGGATTCATTCTGTTACAGATATTTATGAAGCACCTATTTTATGCCAGCCCCTGCTGTGGATATGGCTTCATTCTGCCCTCCAGGATCCTGAAATAGTTGTGGAGATAAGCAAGTAAAGAAAGTGACCACACAGCAGAATATGGACAATGATGGACGGAAGTGTTTAATGGGATTGCAAAGAAAGGCCAGACTGGACTAAGAAACGGGGGTTGTGGCAAGGAACTGCTGAGAGTGACTTCCACATTGACCTACACATCCTGGAGGACAAAGGATTGTCTTGGCCTCAGCACACATAGGATCTTGGCTGAGGCCCCTGCCCTATGTCCCCATGACAGTTCTCCAGGCTCTCAGATCTCATGGCTGGAATGCTTTGGCTCTACGGGTCTGACTCCTTCCTCCTGGCTTTCCAACCATGCATTCCTATGGGGACACACCCTCTGCCATCCCTGCCTGGTAGCTGGCTTTTCTCAGTTGCATCCCTTTAACCCTGGCCCAGACTTGGGGCTCAGCAAACTCCTGCTGTATTTTACCTTGTATAAGTAGCCTCCTTTTGAATGCCTGCCTGAAAGAGGCTATCACAGTGGATCCCATTTGCCTCATGGAGCTCAGGACTTTAAGCAATATGATATTTATAGGTATGGATGTACTGGAATTTATTTCAAGGCGAAAGTTCAGAATGGTGAGGATACTCTAAACTGAGTTCTGGTCATTATTGAGACTCGACTCGGCCATCTCTTCGTTGTGTTTCTTGAAGCAAGTCATGTCATCACTCTGAATGGGTTCACCTGTAAGGAGGAGCTGATTCTAATTATCCACTAGGCAAAGTTCTTATGACACGTGAAAGGATGCATGTGAAAGCAGTGTCAACTGAAAACCCTAATACTGATTGCTGCTTGCATATCTCTTGCAGAAGGGCTGGCATGTGGAAAGGGCTTTAGGATTGTCATGTGCTGCCCCAAAGCTTTGAACCAGGGCCCATGGGGGAAGGCCTAGAGAGAAAGATCTTAGCATGAAGAAGTGATTGCTAATGGCCAGCACAGTGAAAGCTGGGTGAGTCTTGGGCTCTGCTTACTCAGGCCGTGCTGGCGTTTCTTGGTGGAGTATAGAAGACATTCTGGCACCGAAGGCAACTTTGAGCTCTCTCCACCTTGACATCTCCACGATTCTGAGTTTCTTCTTCTTTTTGGGTCAGAGGTGGGGAGGCCAGGGGGCAGCATCTTCCTATGGCCACACATTTGCTCCAGGGACCAGTTCCCGGGAGCTACCCAAGAGGAGGCTTTACTTTCAGCAAGGTGTTGAATCACTGGCAGCAATTACCAAGTCCATTTGTGTTCTGTCACACCATCTGACAAAAATGCGGGCATTCAGTGTGAGAGTCCTGGAATGCTAATTAGTAAACCTGTCAGATTTGTCACAGCGGTGAGAAATGGTGTTAAGATTGCTTTCAACATCTTAATTAGTGATAGCCTTTCTGAGAAATGCAATATCTCCAGCTTATGCTTTTCTTATTTCTTGATTTGTCTTTCAACAAGATTATTAAAATTTAAATCACGACCATCATCAGGAAACCATGGGCAACTTAGTTATGGTGCTGCAAATGTGATGGGCAGAGGGCTGCTCAGTAGCTTCAGAACGCTAAACAGAGGGGTTGGGTCTGTGCATGTGTCTTCTCCTTACATCTGGCCTTTGGGCCTGGGGCTGAGAGTCTCCTTTGGAGGAACCACAGGGGCCTCTGGTGCCAAGAGCATCAGCCCCTTTATCCTGGTGACAAAGCTTCATCCTGAAGAGCTTGAAAATAATAATGCTAAAACAATTTTTTTTTTTAATTTTTAATTTTTAAAAAAAGATATTTAGATTACATAAATGTTACATTAAAAATATAGGGGATTCCCATTTGACTATGCATGAGAATTTGGGAATGCATCTCTTCTCATGTCCCCCTCCCCAAATCCAATGACATAGGTGCTATCCCATCCAGATCTTACAGGCAAAGGACAAAGGCTGAGAGGTGTCTTAGTGTGCCAAAAGCTGCTGTGAGCAAAATACCAAAAATGGGTTGGCTTTTATAATGGGAATTTATTAAGTTAAAAGCTTACAGTTCTAAGGCTGTGAAAATGTCCAGATCAAGGCATCATCAGAGATACTGTCTCACCAAAGGTAGGCTGCTGGCAACCCTGAACTCACGCCACATGGCAAGGCACAATGGCTGCCAGTCTCTGCTGAGGTCTCTACTTTCCCCTCCAGGCTCATTTTCTCCCTATGCTTAGCTGTAGTTGATCAGGCACATGGCAGGGTATAATGGTGACTGCCAGTCTCTGGAGCTCACCTGTGAGCAATCAGGCCTATGGCTCATCTGTCTCCCCTTCTCTGTTCCTCATCTCTTTCAGCCTTTCAGGGGCCTCTTTCCATGCATCTGTGCTCTGCTGATTCCAGCCTCCAGTCTCCGGGACCTCTCTCTCAGCCTCTCGGGGTTTCTCTGTCTCCGCAGCCTTTCTCTGTATGTATCTACTTTCAGTCCTCCATTTATAAAAAAGGGCCAAGACCCACCCTGGGTCACACCTCACTGAGCCAATCCAATCAAAGTGTCCACATCCACATGAATGGATTAGCTGCATGAACATGATAATTTCTGGGATTCAAAAAAAGCCTCAAGCTGTCACAAGAGGTAAGGTGACTTGCCCATGACCTCATAGCCAGCAAGTCATTCCAAATGTGAGATCTGCACTTGTGGCCACTCCTCACCTTGCTTCTTTGATCTTCTCAGGGAAGGCAATAATGACAATAGTGTCCCTGCCTCCTGCCGGACTTGATCCTTTGCATGGCCTCTAAAATGAAATATTAGACAAGATATCATTTATGGGCATTTATTTGAGCAGTTTATGATCCATGAATCAGGCAGCATCCAAACTACACCTGAAGGAGGTGAGGGGAGAACTGATATAGGGGCTTCTTACAGAGAGGGGAGCACATCTACACTGATTTACATGATATGCTTTCCCATTCTGATAGGCTGTCTTTACTGGACTGAAACTGGTTCATCACCAGGTATTAGCTATCTGCAATTCTGTGGGTTGTATTCTGATGGTTCCATTTTCTCAGAAAGCCCCTCAATTATTTTTGTCTTCTGGAAAATCCATTCTTGGAAAGGGATCCCTCTTGGCAATGCCCAATGCAGGTGGCCATTTTATTTCACTTAATACACTGGAGGCACTGGTGGCCCAGTGCCTGCTGACCTCTTCCACTTGATCCATGCCCATGTCCCTGCACCTACGGCCCAATAGGCTGGCAGGCTCGCATAGCTGTATGCTCACTTCCAGACCGTTTCTGCTACGGCCTCACCATGGCCCCACCATGAATCAGCTAAATGTCTCTTTCCCTTCACAAAGTGAGCTCAGAACCTTCCTCAATTCTCCATGTCTGGTATATAGGTATTGTTTTGGCTCCTCCATTCCTCATTCCTAACACAGAACACAGACACCTGCAGTTTTTATTCTGTTTTGCTGGTCCGCCAAACCCCACTGAACTTTCTGAGGAGCTCGTTGAGAAAGAAATATAATTAGTTTCTATATAGTGGCAGAGCCTCTCCTTGAGGTTGGCACATTGCACTTTGATATATATTTGATGATGCAGAGAGAGAGGGAGGGAAACCCAAGATTCATCCTCTCCTAAGTCTCTGTCTAGCAAATGCTCTTTCCCTACAGGGTGTTTTCTCAATACATGAGCAAAAACACACAGGGAAAGCAAGACATCAAAAATAACTAGAAAAGAAGAGGGCTCTCTGGTACTCTATGGGGGCCAGTGACAGTTCCTCCCTACATCTCAAGTACCTCACCTGAAGGAACGACTCCAGAGGCACTGAACTTTCTGTTCACCATGTCCTCTCCCTGTGGTTCTCACCTCTTCTGTACCCATGGAGCCTACCCCTGAGAAGGTTCAATGTACCTAAGCAGGGCCCACCTAGGTGGTCTTTATTCCCCTCTAATGTGCAGATGGGTTTTAAACCAACTAAATACTTGCAGGGCTTTATTTTGTTTTAACTTTACATTAACTAAATCTGTAAGTGATACTAAACTAATTGTGTTTCATCTGGGTTTTGTAAAAGGTGTCATGTAAATTTAGGCATAAAAGTTTTGAATACACAATACCAAACAGTTGGTTGCAATGGTGGACTGAGCAACACAAGAACCCGTTCAGTGAGGAAAATTTCAACACAACTACTAGTTTCATAATGGGAAATGTCAGGCACAGCCATAGCTGAAGAAGGAGCATAGTTGGATAAAAGAGCTGGGATGTATACATTAGGGTCATATTTCAGCTTCACTGCATATAGCCAAGAGATTACAGGAGATTAATTGGACATCTGTTTTTCATCATCATCTTCCCCATTTGTAATCAATATCACAATATCAACATAGGGCAGGTTAAGCATGAGTTTTAAAATTTAGTACTGTGTGTTGTATCCAGTAGGCACTAAATAAATAATAGTTTCTTTGTATTAATATTGTCATTACCCTGTAGAAATGGGTTAATCTCAAATCACCATATGCAATATATTTGGTAAGATGGGAAAGCGATCTATAAAATCAAGTCTGTCAAGGGACAAATGGAAAAAAAATCTCTTCCTCATAAAATTAGAGGAGGGAAAGAGTAGCTCCATGTTGGTTGGCCAAGAAAGAGTTCATAGTGATGCTGAAGCTTCTCTGGAACCTTCAGAGAAGATGGGAACCAGATTGGGTCTATGAGATGCAGGGTGAATTCCACCCATGGAAATAGTGTAGCAGAGACAGCTCATACAGGTTTGGGTGGATGAGGTCAGAATTGTGGCCCCTGCCAAAGCTGCTGGAGGCCTCACTGGAAGTAGCTCAATGAGTTTCCTTTGGGAACTCTGCTCAGGAAGCAGGTCTTTTCAGCAAAGGAAATGGGCCATTCTAGTTGTCCTGTCCACAATATCGGCAGGACACAAGAGGATTGTGGTCCCAGGACCACAAGAGGATTCATTCAGGGTAGGGTTGCTAATGGCCCTGAACAATGTAGCAAATTGTCCTATGTGAGTGGAAAAGAAGAACGAGCACTCTTCTCTGGGGAGGGGTCAAAATCCTCTAGAAATTTCCAAGGAAAACTTGAATCCTGAAAAGTCAAGAACCAGCAAGTTAGGGGGAAAGATGCAAGACCATGCACCCTGAAAACCAGTCTGGGTTAAGCAAGTGGGGTAACTAGCCAGAATCTTTTATAGCTTATTAGACAGAGAAAATAGCCACAGGGAAAAATGTATTAAAGAATGAACTAAAAGTAAACTTTTAGCAATAATCATCAAGTATAAATAAAAGTCCATATGTTAGTATGTGAAAAAACATTTAGAGCATGACAGGTAGATGGCCATATAATTTTTGTCCACACTAGGAAATTTTGAGAGTGAGAGGGGACATTACAAAGAAATACAATTAGATAACTTTTTGATACATTTGTTTATTGACTGCAAATTATTTTTATTATATTGTACATGTAAGTACTTGTGATTTGTTTATTCTCATGGTTGTATATTATAGGAATGTACCACAATTTACTTTACTTATCTGTTATATTTTAGATGGGCACTGGAGTTGTTTCTAGTTGTCATCTTTTATGAATAATGCAGAATTAACAGTCTTATATGTGTTTCAGGTGCATTTTTCTTGGATATGTACCTCAGGATGGAATTTCTGGATTTGGGAGCATGTTTGTGTACAGGTTCGCTAAATACTGTTGGCTCGTTTTTTAAGATGATTTTACCAGTTTACATTTTCACCAATAGTGTGTAAGGGTTCCAGTTGCTCTGCATTGTGGTTAATATTTGCTAATGACTTCTTTTGATTTTAACTATTCTGGTGGGTGTGTAGTAGTGCTATTTCATTGTTTCAGTTAGTAGCTGCTGTGTAACAAATCACATCAAAACTTAGAGGCTTAAAATAACAACCATTTTACTACATGGGACAATTATATAGGTCAGCAGTTTTGCCTGGGGCTAACTGAGCAGTGCTTTTACTGGTCTTGCCAGGATTCAGTCATGTTACTGGGTGGTCCATGATGGTCACACTCACAGGTGTGGCATTAGGTGCTGGTCATTAGCTGGAGTTTCTTCTCCTTAGGTTGTTTCTTCAAGGATGCTAACCTGGGGTCCTCTGCATGGTGGCAGCAATTCAGCTGACCAA
The DNA here is from genome assembly GCA_029593785.1 of Cabassous unicinctus. Taxonomy (NCBI): domain Eukaryota; kingdom Metazoa; phylum Chordata; class Mammalia; order Cingulata; family Chlamyphoridae; genus Cabassous; species Cabassous unicinctus. The sequence goes on from JAQZBX010040064.1 coordinate 21,638, forward strand.
GGCAAGTCACAAGTCCATCCCAGATTCAAGTTCTTTTGGAATCTTATGTGTAACTATGTTGTACTTGTGAAAATAAATATTGTGTCTTTATGACAGGAGAGGTAATGTTGCAGCTGTCACGATGAGAAACCCAAAACGGCACTCGGAGGGAGCGGAGGAACCAGGCTTTATTATGTGCGCGGGTCCAGAGGAAAGTTCGGTTTCCAAATTCTGGGCCCCCAGCCCCAGTTTTCTGGAGTTTTTATTGGGGTCTGCAGGCTCCCGTTCATTGGCTAGCGAGTTGGCGGATGGAATTTTCTATTACCTTAGGCAACTAAGCAAGCGTGGTTACAGAAGCAGAACTGCAGGTTATGAAATCAAGTGGGCAGGGTTACATAGCCAGAAGTGCAGGTTTCAGTTCTAAGGCGGGAGATTCTTGTCAGAAAAGGGGGAGGGGTAGGGCTGCAGTGACATTTCCTTATCATTTCCCCCCTTTGATGCCCCTATAATTCCCATAGGGCATCATCTGTACTCAGGGGATTGTATCCCCTTGGGGCTAGAATCTTGGTGGTAGTTAACCTGATGAGTGCCTTTATCAGGCATGGGCCAAAGATGGCCACTATGAGCCAAGTGAATAAGGGTTCAGCCAGGGGCAGAAGCCAAGAGGTCCACTGTCTGAGGTTCCAGCCCCAGAACTCATTTAAGTGGTTTTTCCTCTTTTGGATTTGATCTCTAAGTTCTTTCACTTTGTTAGTGACTATTCCTGTCTCATTAACATAATAACAGCACTCTTCCCCCAGGAAGATACACATCCCCCCTTTCCTCACAAACTGAGGCTTCGGATAACTTATAAAATTCTGCCAGCATATAGGTACAGTGGGTAAAGGAAGAGGAGGGTTAGTATTTCCCTGTGAGCTGTTTCAACCTATCCATTGCTGAGAGAGGGGCAGTCTTGTAACAACTGGAGCAGGGCTGGGAACTGGCGCCAGCCCTGAAGGAGAATGGGAAAAACAGCCTAAGGCACAGAAACATCCTACTATGCACCAGTATGCTATAGCAATTAGGGTTCTATTCACAACAGTCCAGTCCTTGGGGCCACAGCTGTGAGTCCAATTCCAAACACCAAGGTGATCAGGCCGCATAAACACAGGCCTTACCAGGAGCAGGGGTCCATTCAGCTGGCAT
>JAQZBX010040065.1:0-22800 GCA_029593785.1 Cabassous unicinctus
CCTTAAGAGGAAGAGGGAGGCTGAACCCTTGCAGATATCGGCAGCCATCTTGCTCCAACACGTGGCAAAAGACTTTGGTGAGGGAAGTAACTTACGCTTTATGGCCTTGTGACTGTAAGCTTCTACCCCAAATAAATACCCTTTATAAAAGCCAACAGATTTCTGATATTTTGCATCAGTACCCCTTTGGCTGACTAATACAGGTGGGGTACAAGATAAACATGCAAAAAATCGGTAGTGTTTCTATACACTTGTAATGAACAATCTGAAGAGAAAATCAAGAAAAAAATTCATTTATAAAAGCAACTAAAAGAATCAAATATCTAGGAATAAATCTAACCAAGGATTCAAGGGACTTGTAAACAGAGAACTACAAAGCATTGCTAAAACGAATCAAAGAAGACCTAAATAAATGGAAGGATAGTTCATGTTCATGGATTGGAAGACTAAATATTGTTAAGATGTCAATTCTACCCAAAGCAACACAATCCCAATCAAAATTCCAACAGCTTTCTTTGCATAAATGGAAAAGCCAATCATCAAATTTATATGGAAGAGTAATGGCCCTAAACAGACAAAGCAATCTTGAAAAAGAACAAAGTTGGAGGGCTCACACTTCCCTTTCTTAAAAGTTAATACAAAGCCAATCAAAACAGAATGGTTCTGGCACTAGAACAGACATATATATCAATGGAAATGAACTGAGAATTCAGAAATCAACCCTGACTGATTTTTGACAAGGGTACCATGTCCACTCAATCAAAAAAAAAAAAAATCTTTTCAACAAATGGTGCTGGGAAAACTGGATATCTGTATGCAAAAAAATGAAGATAAATCTCTACCTTATATTATATACAAAATTGAACTCAAATGTATCAAAGGCCTATACATAAGAATCAGAACTACGGGAGTGGGTGTAGCTCAGTGGTTGAGCACCTACTTCAAATGTACGAGGTTCTGGGCTCAATCCCTGGTACCTCCTAAAAAAGAAAAAAAGAACCAGAACTATAAAACTCCTAAAAGAATACATAGGGAAGCATCTTCAGGACACTGTGTTAGGGAATGGTTTCTTAGACTTGACACCCAAAGCTCAAGCAAAAAAAGAAAAAAATAGATAAATGAAACCTCATAAAAATGGAAATCTTTTGTGCATCAAAGAACTTCGTCATAAAATAAAAAGACAACTTATACAATGGAAGAAAATATTTAGAAACCACATATTCAATAAGTGTTTAATATCCAGAATATGTAAGAAATTATACAACTCAACAATAAAAACACAACCCAATTTAAAAATGGGCAAAAGATTTACAGTTTTCCAACTTTTTAATAGTGGCCAGTCTAATAGGTGTGAAATGATATCTCATTGTAGTTTTGATTTGCATATCCCTAATTGCTAGTGATGTTGAACATTTTTTCATGGTTTCTTTGCCATTTATGTTTCTTCTTGGACAGCTGTCTTTTCAAGTATTTTGCCCATTTTTTAATCGGACAGTTTATCTTTTTATTGTTGAGCTGTATGATCTCTTTATATATCATGGATATTAAACCTTTATCAGATACGAGATTGCCAAATATTCTCTCCCATTGAGTTGGCTGCCTTTTCACCTTTTTGAACAAAGTCCTTTTGGAGAGGGTGTGGAGAGATAGGAACACTTATTCACTCGGTGGGAATGTAGAATGGTACAGCCACTGTGGAGGACTGTTTGGCAGTTCCTAAAGAAGTTGAATATAGACTTACCATGGGACCCGACAATACCATTGCTAGGTATATACCCAGAAGAACTGAGAGCAGTGACACAAATATGAAACCAGTGACACAAATAGACATCTGCACACCAATGTTCATAGCAGCATTATTCATGATAGCCAAAAGTTGGAAACAACCCAGGTGTCCATCAATGGATGACTGGATAAATAAATTGTGGAGTATACACACAATGGAATATTATGCAGCAGTAAGAAGAAATGAAGTCATGAAACATATGACAACATGGATGAACCTGAGGACATTACGTTGAGTGAAGCAAGCCAGACACAAAAGAACAAATACTGTATGACTGTGCTATTATTAACTAAATATATTGTGTGAAATATGAATATGGGTATAATTGCATATATAAGACTGATCTTCTTTGAAGCTGAACAAATGTAGGTTAATACTACATCAATAAGGCATGACTCAGGTTAAGTCCCCACCTCCTTACTGGGTCTGATATAAACGGACTCACATGGAGAGACACACAGAAAGAAAGCTCTGTCATTTTTCATCTTGCCATGTGACAGAAAAGAGAAGGCTCAAACAGCTCAGGCACCAGGGAGAGAATGAGCCATTTTGCCTGATAGCTTACAGCTGAGATTGGGAAGAGACCAGAAGAGCCGAGACTGATACAGAAGACCCGGAAAGAAACAAGCTCTATGCCAGGAGAGAGAGGACTACATGATCACTTAACCATGAAGCCTCAAGAAGCTGGGCCCACGGAGCTCAAGAGGAAAGGGTGAGCCCAGAGGGGAAGGTAGTGACCAGCCAGAGATCAGGCGCCATCTTGCTTCAACACATGGCAACTGACTTTGGTGAGAAAGCGACTCTTTATGGTACCTTGAGTTAGACATTTTATGGCCTTGAAACTGTAAGGTTTTACCCCCAAATAAATCCCCTTTATAAAAGCCAACAGACTTCTGGTACTTTTGCATCAGCACCCCTTTGGCTGACTAATACAATAACAATAAATTTTCTTTAAAATCCATGGAACTACATTACACAGACAGTAAACCCTAAGTTATACCATGGACTTTAATTAATCGTACAGTTATTAAAAATGTGCTGTCATCAATTTTAACAAATGTTCCACACCAATGCAAGGTGTTGGTGGTGGGTGGTAAATGAGAATCCTGTATTTTATGCATGATTTTTCTGTAAACACATAAACTTATCTAATAAAGAGAAAAAAAGAGCATGTCTAAATTGGGGTACATAATTCAATCTATCACAGTCAAACACAGCAGCTCATAAAAAAACATGCCTAAGGCTCAGAAGTTTCTAGGAAAAGCATGAGTGTGAGTAGCTCACAAAGGTGAATAATTATTCAGAGAAGTTGGGCCATTATCTCCACTCATCCTGATGGAAGCCCTTATCACCTTACAGTGGCCACTTATGAAAAGTGTTCTTCATTATAGACCCTTTTATTTCCTAAAAAAAATTTTTTAATTTTTAAAAAGAGAGAGAAATGGACTTCTCTCATTTTTATGTCCTATATTAATAGATGCTTTGAATGCCAATCATGTGTGTTCAATACATTTAGTTGAATTATTACATTGCCTGCAAAATGGCACCAATATCCCAAATAGCTATACCATTTAGGATGTATTTCGATGTCACCCAATTATAATGTGATGAATCTAGAGAAATCCAATCAAAGTAAAGAAAGGCCACACCAGCCTTCACATGCCACCTACCTGAAACTACCAGAAAGATGTTGCTGAAGAATGCAAGTGCTCAAAAAAACAAAATACCCAGCCAGCCCTATTCAGTCCCAAAATGCTATGTAATCTCCCAATGGGAATATTAATGGACAGAAGACATTATAGAGTCTTCTCCTAATTGTGAAGCCAAGTAATTTCTAACTTGTTTCCCAAGATCCATCACATTCCTCTGTAGCACAGGGAACACCTTCTATATTTACTTTTAAAAAAATGAAAATACAAAGCGTTGGCTATGCGGTGACTTGATAATGTACCATTCCAGGTGATATTTATGTTGACACATCTCACTCTATATTGCAGTTTCCTACTTAACTGAAAAGAAACGGGAGTTCATTTTCTAAAAGAAAAATTCAGCAAAATAAACCCAATTCACCAATACAAGGGCTATCAGAACATGTAAACATATTTTAAAGAGCTCATAACAGCTGTAGCATCCTTAACCATACTGGCTGATGAACTCGGATTCATCCACCATAACTGATTTAATATGAGAGTATAATTAGTACTGTTGATTACTATCTGGTGCCAGATATCCCAAATGCCCCACCTTCATGCTAATTAATCTTGAAAACTTTCCAAGCTTTCCTCTACCCTGCCTGCCTCTCGTCTCTGCATCAGCGCACACATTGCGCTCAACTCAAACAGCGCAATAAGAATGGCATCACTAGGTCTTGCACACAGTTGGCACTTGGTAAATGTTTGTTTATTCAAGTTGCTGCTCCTTCATCACAGTGATTTTCACTAGAACAGAAAATTTAGAGCCATGATTTAGGCTTGGGTCACTTTAACCGGCATTGATTTTAAAAAGCAATCTTTAGAAAACCAAAGGAGTCATCACAGGGGTAATTTGGTGGGAAGACCCTGAATTTAGACCCTGACAGATGAATGGCTATAGCATTTAGGATGTATTCATATGTCAGTGATCTAAATGAAGTCAGTGGCAACCACCACACCAAGGAAACGAGAGAGCTGGCAACTGCAAGCAAGAGAGCCCCATCCATAGGTTGTATGGGATTGAAGCCTCCTCTCGATTAGAGGTGGAGTGGACATCACCATCCCAGAATCCTCAGGATTGGGGGAAGAGCTATGGACTACAGTGGACTTACTGGTATTCTACTACAGACATATTGTGATTCTAGCAATGGAAGAAATTACAACATTGATGTGGAGCGAGTGGCCACTGGAGGCTCTGGGGGCAGGGAGAGGGAAAAACAGTTGTAATATGGGGGTTTTTTTGGGACTTGAGAATCGTCCTGAGTGATGTTGCAATGACAGATATAAGCCATTTTATATCATCATATAACATGCAGAACTGTGTGGGAGAGAGTGTAGACTACAATGTGAACTATGGTCCATGCTCAATGGCAAAGCCCCAGGATGCGTTTATCAATTGCAATGAATGTGCCACACTAATGAAGGATGTTTATGTGGGAGGGTGTGGGAGGTGTGGGGAGTGGGGCATATGGGAATCCCTATATTTTTTGTGTAACATTTATGTAATCTAAGTATCTTTTTAAAAATTAAAAAAAAATTTTTAGAAAAATAATGAATAAATAAATAAAGTCAGTGGAACTCTAACAGAATCCAAGAGTGAAAATATTAAAAATTAGGCCAAAGGACTAAAGATACCAAATAATCTCTAACCTTTTACATGAATATGGTTTTCACAGAAATACATGTGAATTAACTAAGTATGTATGCATGTATGCATATATGAATGACAAAGCACATTTTATCTTCAACAAAGATATGATTCACAAAGCTTTGCATCCTGCTGTCTCTTCCCTGTTCTGCCCTGCCCTTTGGAGGAATGCAATCTCATAACTCCAGCATTACCTTTCTATTCCAAGCAATCCTCCCCAAAAATGTGGTGGGCTTTTTCCAGGAATCACCCCTTTGAAAAATAGTGGTTCAGAGTTCTCTCTTATAGTGGCGGTGACAAAGGCTGGGAAGTGGAGAAAAATACCCAGAATGGGCCAAAGAAGTAGAAGAATCAAAGTCAATATACCAACTTTTAGAGCTACTAAAATAGACAATGACAATTAAATGCAATATATAAACCTGGACTGGATTTAATAATGGAGGAGAAAAGGTGCAAAAGGGCATTACTGGGACATATGAAAAAATGGGGTATATAATGTAAGCTTTATATCAATTTTAAATTTCTTGAACTTGGTACTTGTACTTAAAGTGGTTACATAAGTGAATGTCCTTATTCTTAGGAAATGTATATGAAAGTATTAAGTAATCAAGGGGCATAAGGTATGCAACCTCTTTAGAAGATGATGCTAGATAGATCTAGATGGCTAGATGATGGATGGGTGGATGGATGAATAGATAGACATAATGATACAGCGAATGTGACAAAATATTAAAATATTAAAAGTTGGTAGATATGGGTATCTGGTTAAAGGTTATGTTAGAGTTCTCTGTATGAGTTTTGTATTGATTTTGCAACTGTCCTGTAAGTTTGAATGATTTCAAAATAAAAAGTTTTTTAAAAATCCAATTTGAAAAACCAACGTTCACTAACAACTCTGGGAAGTTCCCTAGTAACACGTATTCACACATCCTAATGGAAGAAATGCACTACTGCTCTAAGAAACTAAACTTTCTATTTGAGAAACAATAGCCTTGTGATTCAGTTATTTCATAACTCTTCATTGAAGAGGGAGAGAAAAGGACTGATTGAGGTTGGGGATTCAGTGGCATTTTAAATTGGCAGTACTAGCTTCACTTGAGATGACAAGGATTTTAAGTGCTAAAGACGGGTCTGGTGAATTATACAAAAGGCCCTGGTAAGATGCACCTACATCACACAGAAAACTTAACACTTTTTCTCTTCAGCACAATATGCTTATCATCAGATCCGCCTGGTAGCATCTGCAGGAATGGCCTTGGGCTTTAGCATATTGACAAGAAAGAACAACATTGGGGCCCTATAGTCTGACCTTAGCATAAGGCTTTACTCTCTTCAGAATACTTAAACTACAGCTCAGCTGTCTCAGTTACTTCTCTGCCTAGTTCTTCACTGAGTCCTCTTTCTCCCTCTCCCCCAACTGAGGGCACTTCCCAAACCTCATTTCTTGTCCCCCTTCCACTCTTCTCTCTCCACGTTTTCCCATAGTGAATTGCCACAGTCTCAGAAATCTAGCTCTCACCTCTATGCTTCTCAAATCTTTATCTCCAAAATCAGAAGTATTTACTAAATATCTATAAGGCAACATATTTTTAAGTTTAAAAGTGATGGAAGACCTACAACTACTCTAATTAAAAAAGAACTTTTTTAAGTGATGGAAGAAATCATTTATAAAAGCTCATATGTTTATGCAAAAATAAAAATGTCTACATGTGCAAAAGTAAATAAAAATTTAAAGGCAAACAATAAACCAGAAAAATATTGTAATAACTATAACAAATTAACATGTGATATAACAATTATAAATAATATAAAACAAAATATTATAACAGATAATTCACAAAAGAGGAAATACAAATGTCTAACACATATGGGAGGAGAAAAAACACTGGTAGAAATGCAAATTTAAACAGTTTAAAGTGAAAAGTAACCATAAATGCAGATGATAATTCATGCACAAAAATGCTCATTGTATCCTTATCACAATATCACATTGAAAGCCATCTAAATGTCCAAGAATAGGGTCATGATTGGGTAGTTATGATACAACATATACTAGGATCCATGATGGGGCTTTAGGGGAATCTTAATATATTCTGTAAACAGAAAGCATTTTCCCAAACAGTGAAGATTTAAAGTGGATACATACATTCCTTCTGCCCATTCCAAAAAACTCCTCTAAAATGACAGTAAGGGCTAAAGACAAAGCACAAAGAGAACAGAGAAGGGACGAAAGTGAACAAGAGAGTTTGATAAAAAATTTAGGGAGGTGGAAAACAGATGGAAAAGTCAAAATTGATTTGGCAGAGCTAAAGGAAGCTGAAACCCAGGTTCCCATAGAGAAGGATACCAATGAGCTAATCCACTCCACAAAAAAACCCTGAAGGACTCAAAAATCAGCAGCCTCAGCTGCAGTGAGGGAGAAGCATCAGCAAATTACTGACTGAAAAGTGCCTATGGGGAACAATAGGAGACCCACGTCCCTCCTCCTTGAGAGTAAGGCAACAGCCTTTAACTGTCCCCAAAGACAGAGATTTATTCTCTGGAGAATCAAAACAGAGAGATTTAGTTCTTGAGGACTTGGGCATAGTAAGGCAGGCTAGTTTATGGAATAAAAAGACAAATCTGGGACCTGGTAGAAAACCACGGCCAAAAACATGTGGCCATGGAATCCCACCTGGAAATTCCCTGAGAAAAAGACCCCCCCACACACCAGAAAGAGGCTGGAAGAACCCCCGAGAATTTTCCTTGATATCTGGGATAAAGGAAATGCCCAGAATATTCCCAAAGGGCCTTATCATTGCACACACCCCCAGGGGATTGACAGTGGGGTAGTCAATCAAAACAGCAAATGACTGGGACCCCTCCCTGAAAAGTAGCAAGTGGGAGGAATAATTAATGGTTTAAAAAGCCAGTGCAGAGACTAAATCAACCCTTTTTGGCCCTTTTTCACCATTTTTCTCTCTCTGCCTGGACCAGCCCATAAGTACACCTGGGACCCATAATCTGTTATTTTCTTCCATGCCTTTTCTCTCATTTTCTTAATAAACTATAGGCCTAACTAAACTAGCATGTACTTAAATTCTTTTTTTTGTAACGTAGCCAAGAACCTAGAGAAAATCCGGCAACAATAGCAAAGGGATATGATGATATTTCAGATTAAAACATGGGAATTAAGCAAAAGTTTGCAAATAAGCCACAAGACTCTTCTCCCTTCCTCAGCTTCACCTGCCTCAAGAGGGCCAGCAGCCAGGCTTATTTCTTCCAGGCACAGGACAGTAGGAACATTCTCTGAAGGAACTGAATGGTCCTAAAGGACAGATCTATAGACGTTAAGCACTTGGGGACCCCACAACAAAGATCCACCTTAGCCCTTGATCAACTTCAAGTCAAGCCCACCCGTTGACAGGCATCTTTTCCCTGCATGGAGATTCCAGACAGCCTATTAATACACAGCCACAGACCACCAGAAATTTAAGGAAAGCCTTCCTCATGAAATAGCAAGATTGAAACAAATGAACAAAAATGTAGGTTGGCAGAAACAAACAATGCAGGAAACAGAAGAAAATGTTTTAACTGATTAAGAACACCAGACAGATGAGAAGACACTGCACCCACGAAATAGAATGAAACAATCAGAAAACCAGAAAGAGCTGGAAGAAATTTAAAATATGACAGCCAAAACTGTTTAATGAATCTATCAGCATCTTGTTTGAACCATATATGGGATTTCTATGCAGATTCTTTTTGAATAAAAAGAGGTCCATGGACAAAAAAAAAAAAAATTTTTTTGAATTTTCTATTTATACAATGCATTATTTTCATATTTTAAAAAGCATGCCAATAGCATTTTAGTAACATGAAAAATGTTTATGCTATAGCATCGAGTGAGAAAAGGAGAATACAAAATTATATCAGGTATTACAGATATATTTCAGATATTGCAGCTACATATAAGTATATTATATTTTCACCTGTATGTATGTACATATTCCTGTAGTTCTATGTTGACCCTCTCCCTAGACTACTAGAATTTCTACTTCTCATTCTTTCCATCCCCCACCAGATCTAACTGGTCTTCAGAACAGGAAAGATTTTGCTACTTCAATCATAAAAGTGCACATGATCCAATTTCCAGGCCAAAAAATATATAGGGAAAAACTTACCTTCCTCTGATAAACCAAAGATAGCTTGGAGATGTGAGAGTAATTTCATTAATAAACCAATGTAAATCAAACAAAACAGCAAAATAAGGCATAAGAAGAGGACCTTTTGAATAGAAGTTTCTAAATAGGTCAGAATAGGATAGTTAATACCTAATAGGAAAGTTCTCTGGAGCCTTGTTCAAGGTTTATTCACCCCTTCTTTACAGGCGATTATTACAAGTTTGGTGATCTAATTTTCAAGGTCAAAACAAACTAGCAGTGGGAAGCGGATGTAGCTCAATTGGTTGGGCTCCCGTTTATCAAATGGGAGGCCCTGGGTTCGATTCCCGGGGCCTCCTGATGAAGGCCAGTTGGCCCGCGTGGTGCGGTGAGCTAACAGCCCACGTGGCACAGTAAGCTGGTGCAGCAAGATGACGCAACAAAGGGAGACAAGCAGAAACAGAAAAACAAACACACAGCAAACACAAGCAGCAAGGGGGGGATAAATAAATAAATAAAATAAATCTTTAAAAAAAAGAAAGCAAACAAACAAACTAGCAGCAACTAAAAAACAAAACAGATCAGAACCCTGCACATCAAGAAAAATTAATATTTTGTTTATAAAGATGGGAGAGTAAGAAACATATTTTTTAATTTTCCCTCCAAAATTATCAAAAATGTTTCTAAAGAAGCTGTATGTCTGCCAATAAGGAAATAGATGAATAAGCTATGGCACATCCACCCAGCCGAACACTATACAGTCAAAAAAAGAAAATGAGAAAGACTTAAATGTGCTGAGATGGCATGATCTTCAGGATATATCATAAGTGAAGAAAGCATTTTGTGGAAGTGTATGCAGTATGCTACTTTTTGTGAAGGAAAATATGCATATTTCCAGTTATTGCAAAAAAATATGGAAGGATAAACAAGAAACTAATCTATAGGGCACCGAGGAGGAATCAGGTTGAAGGGATAAGGATCAAGGAAGACTTCTCTCTGAGTGGTCTCTTTACATAATTTTTTTTATTTTTAACTCATGTAAATGTTTTACTTATTTAAAAAAATAGAAGTAAATGAAAGGGGGAAAACCTATACCATAAATTAAAAACAAAATGAAACAGACTTAAATGTATATTAAATTTTTCACATAACTACACAGAGGAAAAATTATTTCAAGTGATTTTTAAGATTAGTGCACTGCTATACATCCTTCGTTAGATACAGTACAAAAAGCACTGCAAAAAATTCCAAATCTTCCCTTAGTTATTTTTTTTGTAATAGTAGTATTGGTATTATTGTCTTAAATATTGTAGGGTAAAGCAAATTAGTAATTTTTCTTACTGTTATTAAGAACTAAATTTTTAGTGCAAAAAGAAATGAACATATAGAATAAGGAAGGTAGGATAATAATCTATAATGCTAAATTTGAATTAGAAATACCATTATGAGCTCGTGACTTTTGGAAGCAACAAAACTCCAGTAGCAGTTAGAGCACCCAGTATGTGGATCTTGTTTTCTAAATACCACTGCCCACTAAAAGGAAGCAGCAATTCTCAGAGAAAGGTCTGATTCCACGTCTGCACAAGGAAAGCACAAAATGGGACATCTTGTTTTGCGGGAAAGCAAGGAAGCACTCACTCAAAGAATACTGAGGTTGCATCAATAAGACAGAAGCTTTAAGGATTTCCACTGATCGAATTTGGGAAAATTTTTGCAACAAAAATAATAATGACTTCACACTCACTAGGATAGCTAGCATTTAAAATAATAATAAGTGATAAGTGTTGGCAAGGATGTGGAGAAATTGGAATTTACATACATTGGTGGTGGGAATGTAAAATGATATAGCCCCTGTGGAAAAAAGTTCAGTGTTTCAGTTCCTAAAAAGTTAAACAGAACTACCATATGACCCAGCAACTCTACTTCTTGGTATATACCTAAAAAAATTGAAAACAGATACTTGTACACCAATGCTCATGGCAGCATTATTCACAGTTGCCAAAAGGTGGACAAACCCAGTGTCCGTCAACAGATGAATGGATAAATAAAATGTGGTACATACATGCAATAGAATATTATTCATCCATAAAAAGAAATTAAGTTCTGATGCATGTGACAACATGATGGAACCCTTTTTTTTTTTGGATTTATAACTCAGCCATTTTTTTTACTATATATTTTTAAAGATACTTAGATTACACAATTGTTACACAAAAAATATAGGGGTTCCCATATGCCCCGCTCCCCACACCTCCCACACCCTCCCACATAAACAACATCCTTCATTAGTGTGGTGCATTCATTGCAATTGATAAACGCATCTTGGGGCTTTGCCATTGAGCATGGACCATAGTTCACATTTTAGTTTACACTCTCTCCCACACAATTCTGCAAGCTACGGGAAGATACATAATGGCATATATCTGTCATTGCAATGCCATTCAGGACTATTCCCAAGTCCCGAAAAAGGCCCCGCATTACACCTGTCTTTCCCTTTCCCTGCCCCCAGAGCCTCCAGTGGCGGCTGCCTCCACATCAATGCTGTAATTTCTTCCATTGCTAGAACATGATGGAACCTTGAAAACATTATCCTGAGTGAAGTCAGACACAAAAGGACAAATACTGTATGGTTTCACTTACATAAAATATCTAGAGTAAGCAAATTCATAGACACAGAAAGTAGATTAGAGGTTACTGGAGACTGGGCGGGAGGGGATTAGGATTGAAAATTATTCCTTAATGGGTGCATAGTTTCTATTTCAGGTAATGAAAAGTTTGGTAATGGATGGTAATTCACGATATTGTGAATGTAACTGATGTCATTGAATTATACACTTAAAATTGATTAGAACAGGAGATTTCATGTCATATATATATTACCACAATAAATTTTTTAAAAGAATGACTGTAATGAATTATAAAATACTGAATAGAAAAAAGCTATCAGGCCTTATATAATACACAAAGAAAGCAAAAGAAAAAAAATGGCACCAATGAAGGTGATAATTACTTCAACTCTTTACTCTAAAAACTGGAAATTAAAAAGAAAGAATTAAGTGGCTACTCTGTCTTCCTAGGAGGAGTGGTAGTTAATTGCCAGGTTATAAAAGATAATGTCTTCACAGAAGCTTATCATCTAATAAATATAGAACAAAAGAATTTGAAAAATCACAATTTTGCAACCCACAGTGAAATAAATTATTCAGAATTATTCATAGATGGAGGCTAAAATCATTAACTGAAAGATCACCAGGGGAAGGACAGTGCCATATACCACCCCCACAGACTGCTTGCTAATTGCAAAGAGAAAAACGGACTTTTACAAAGGAGAGATCTGTCAATCACAACTAAACCAAGTGACTTAGCGTCACTAATAGTGAAACAACCTGCCATTTTGTGCCTCCTGATGTGATGCAATATGAAGTATACAACATCACCTCTGAACTTCTCTGGCCAAAATGTTTTATCTTGTCAAGCTCTTAGATCTGACCTCCAATTTATAGGAACTACAGAGGATAGAGGAACTAGTTAAAAGATCTTGCATCAGGTACTACTTAGGCACCACTTCTGATCCTCTCAGGCTCACCTTCTCCAAGGCCTTCTTGTTCTGTCTCAGCCATCCCTGCAGAGACCAACTCTGCCTGGACTCCGGTAGATTTTTTATGGGTGCCACCCTACAGTTCAGCTTCTCATGCCAAAGTCTCCTTTAGACACTGAGATATGAAACTCTGTGGATCAGCTCTGTGCCTGTTGGTGCACAGCCTGGAAAGAGGAAGGGATTACGACCTGGTAGGATGAACATGAATCTTGCATCAGTGGAAGAGGAAAGTCAGTGGATGAATTTTCTCCCTTTTCTCCTCTTGACAGATTATCTTAAGAAAGCCATTGATAGACTTATAAAATCACAAGATAATCATTCATGCTTAATACAAGTTAGTGGGCAGCTTGATGATACATCGTCATATTGACGCAAACCCCGGTCCTTCCCTCCTGCTCCTTGGGGCTTCACTCCCCAACACAACTGTAGCATATGAACCTTTCTCTCATGCTCTGATTGCTGAAGAATCCAGGTTAAAAATGACCTTATGAGGAAATAGCCAGACAAATCCAGAATGTGGACCATTTCACATGACATCCATTCTGGTCTATTAAAAAAATCATTAAGTAGGGGATGTGTTTTACAATAAGAGAGACTGAACAGACATCACAACCAAATGCAATGTGTGACACTTGTTTGGGTCCAGTTGGGCAAAACCAGCTATAAAAGACATATGGGGGGGCAGGGAGAGACATATGGGGAATAACTAGAACACTATTAATATGGACTGGATATTAGGTCATACTTGGAATTATTGTTAATATTCTTAGGTGTGATTATGGTATATCAGTTAGATTTTTAAAAGCGTCTTTATTCTTAGGAGCTGCATGCTGAATATTTAGGGCTCATGTGTTGTTAGGTCTGCAACCAAGTTCCAAATATTTAGAAAATATGTACATGCATATTTATGCATTAAGCAAAACAATCATGTTATTAATTGTTGAATTTATGTTAATAATTGAATCCATGTTAATAATTGTTGAGTCCATGTTATATGAATAATTGTTGAACGTAGGTTGCAAGTATATGGCTGTTTATTGTATTAGTCTTTCAAGCATTTTGTATATTTGAAATTTTTCATTAAAATTTTTGGAGAAAAGTGTTAATACTTAAAGATATAAATACTCAGCTATACTTTTTCCCAAAATTAAAGTAGCTATTCAGAACTACTCATTCCTCAAAAGATACAATTTTTACTTTGGAATTCAGTAAACCAACACCATGTATATAAGAGTGAAAGACTCCAATAGGATCTTTTAGAGGAGAGATAAGAGATGATGTCAGCAAGTATGCCAGAGCAAGATGAGTTGTGGCCGGAGGGGAAGGCAGGAGAAGGAAAACAAAGTACAAAATCTTAAAATGTTTTTCTAGAAGACACTAAGAACATCTGAAGAGTTTTTTTTCTGATTATCTTCATGTTTAAAAAATACATCCGTTTTTACTTAAACTGAGAAGCTTGAAGATTTCAGTTGTTTAATTGCAGGTAGACGCATTAGAATTTTCTAGAACAGAAATTGTCTATTTATGATCGCCTATGCAAACATGCTGAGCCTGCTGCCTAACACCAAGATGGCCAAATGGCAGTTCAAGCTGGATATGCTTCAATTTCCTAGAAATATGGCACCATCTGCTGGCTGGGTAAAGTCAAAGTTCTGTCATTCCTTAGATTGCTTTTTCACTTTCTTGATAGTGCCATTTGATGCACAAAAGCTTTTAATTTTGATGAAATGCAATTTGTCTATTTTTTTCTTTTGTTGCTTGTGCTTTTGATGTCGTATCTAAGAAGCCAGTCCATATCTGAGGTCATGAAGATTTGGCCCTATGTTTTTTCTAAGAGTTTTATAGTTTAAACTTTTACATTTAAGTGTTTGATCCATTTTGAGTATTTTTTGTTTTGGTATGAAGTGGGGCCCAACTTCATTCTTTGCATGTAGATATCTAGCTGTCCCAGCATCATTTGTTGAAGAGACTATTCTCCCCAATGAAAGGTCTCAGCACACATGCTTGTCGAAAATCAATTGACCGTAGATGTATGGGTTTATTTCTGAACTCTTAATCTTATTCCATTGCTCAATATGCATATTCTTATGGAAGTACCAACTGTTTGGTTACTGTGGCTTTATAGTAAGTTTTGAAATTACAAAGCATGAGTCCACAAACTTTTCTTTTTCAAAATTGTTTTAGCTATCTGGAGTATCTCACAATTATGAATTTTAGGATCAAGTCTTCCATTTGTGTAACAATGAAAGTCCTTAGGATTTTGATATGGAGTACACTGAATGTATAGATTACTTTGGGGAGTATTGTCAAAAACAATACTAATTCTTCCAATCCATGAACACGAGATATTTTCCTGTTTGTTTAGGTGGTCTTGGATTAAGCAATATTTTGTAGTTTACAGTGTACAAGTTTTGCACCTCCTTACACAAGGGAGGATTTCTAAGGATTTTATTCTTTTTTATGCTATTATACATGGAATTGCATTCTTAATTTTCTTTTCAGATTGTTCATTGCTAGTGCATAGAAATTCTATTTTAGTGTGTTGATCTGGTTTTCTGCAACTTTGATGAATCCATTTATTAACTCTAATCGTTCTGTTTTGAGTTCTTTAGCCTTTTCTATATATAAGATGATGCCATTTGTGAATAGTTTACTTCTTCCTTTCCAGATTGGGTGCCTTTTACTTCTTTTTCTTGATTAATTGCTCTGACTAGAACATACAGTACAATATTGAATAGAAGTGGCAAAAGCTGGCATGCTTGTCTTGTTCCTGATCTTAGCAGGAAAACTTTCAGCCTTTTACAGTTCAGTATAATGTCGGCAGTGAGCTTTTCATTAATGCCCTTTAACATGTTGAGGAAATTTTATTCTAGTCCTAGTTGGTTTGTTTTTTTTAATCATGAAAGTGTGTTGGATTTTTTCAAATGTTTTTTCTGCCTTAATCGAGATGGTCGTGTGCTTTTATTCCTTCATTCTAGTAATGTAATATATTACATTGATCAATATTCATATGTTGGACCATCCTTGCATTCCTGGGATAAATTCCATTCCATTTTGATGAATAATTCTCTTAATATACTGTTTGATCCAGTTTGCTTTTTTTTTGTTAAGGATTTTTGCATCTGCAATCATAAAATATCTCTGTATAGTTTTCTTGTGTTGTCTTTATCTGGCTTTGGTATCAGAGAGTTTGTAACATTATGAGACTGGTGTCTTTCACTTGGCACAAGAGCTTTGAGATTCATTCTTGCCGTTGCATGTATCAACAGTTTGCTCCTTTTTATTGTATGGATGTATCCCAATCTGCTTAACCTTTTTTGTTGTTGTTGTCGAAAAGCATTTGGCTATTTTCCAGTTTTTGGCAATTGTGAATAATGCTGCTACAAACATGTACACGCTTTTGTGTAAACATAAGTTTTCATTTCTCTAGGACAAATGTCTAGGAACAGGATTACTGGGTGATATGGTAAATATATGTTTAACTTTATAAGAAACTGCCAACCTGGTTTCCAGAGTGGCTACACCATTTTGTATTCCCACCAGCAATGAGAGTTGCTGTTGCTCCACATCTTTGTCAGCACTTGGCATTGTCAGGGCTTTCAGTTCGTTTGCTAACCATTCTAGTAGCTGTGTAATGGTATCTTGTTGCAGTTTTCTTGTGCACTTCTCTAATGACTAATGACAATGAGTATCATCTCATGTGCTTATTTGCCATCCACATGTCGTTTTAGTGAAATGTCTGCTCAAATCTTTTTCCCAATTTTTATTGAGTTATTTGTATTCTTATTGCTGTGTTGTGAAAGTTCTTTATATATACTGAATATAAGTCCTATGTTGGATATATGATTTGCATTGATTTTCGCCAAATCTATAGATTGTCTTTTCATTCTCTTAATAGTGTTTTTCACAGAGTCAAATGTTTTATTTTGATGAAGTTCAAATTACCATTTTTTTTCTTTTATGAATAGTGTTTTGGGTGTCTTATCTAAGACCTTTTTACTTAATCCAAGGTCATGAAGATTTTCTCCTTTGTTTTCTTCTAAGAGTTTTATAATTTTGAAATTTAATTTAAGTCTATGATTCATTTTGTGTTATTTTCTATATGAGGGGCAGGTTTAAGGTGAAGTTCATTTTTTATGTACTACTTGTTCCAATTGTTGCAATACTACTTGTTGAAAAGACTATACTTTCTCCATCGAATTGTCTTTGTCAAAAATCATGTTTTTTATTATTTTGTTACCATGTAGAAATAAACATTTTGTATAATCAAAATTGTCAGGGTTTTCTGTTAAAGTTTCTGTTTAAGCCATGCTTAAAATGCTTTCTTTGTTTCAAGATTATAAAAAGATTAGCTCATGTTTCCTTTCAGTATTTTTTATGATTTTATTTACTATAGTTTAATACTGTTTTTATATCTGGTGGACATACTCTTCATTACTCGTTGATTAAGAATTTCCCTATGTGTTTTCAAGGGATGTTTTCTTTTTCAGTCTTAAAGTTTATTCTTCTAGAAAAATTTTACAATTTTTTCAAGACTCCACCCCACCCCACCCCCTAAAAAAATGTCTTTGGGAACTTTGAGTTTGCTTAAATTGAGTTTATGGATTAAACTAGTTAAAACTGTCATCTTTATAATATCAGATCTCACTATTCAATATCAAGGCATGTCTTTCCATTTATTTACTCTTCTTTTATGTCTCTCTGTAGAATGCTATAACTTTCTTCAAATAAATCCTATACATTATTAACATATTCCTATGCATTTAATATTTCTTATAGTGTATTTTACCAGTTGTTATTTATATGCACAAAAGATAATTATTTTGTATAATAATTTTGTAACTAGCCATTCTACAACATTTTCTTATTGTTTCTTCCAGGGGTTTTTTCACCAATAATTCTCTGGAATATCTCGGTATACAAATGATTATAATTCTGCCTCCTCATTGTTAATATTTATATCATCTATTTTGTTCTCATCTAATTGCATTGTTTAACCTTATGAAATAATGTTTATTAAGTATGTTTAAATTATAGTAGTGATAGCAGACTTTCTTCTCTTAAATAGAAATGCTTCTGATTTGGTTAGATATACATTTTTTATCATAATTAGGGATTTTCTGCCTCCTAATCAGGAATGGATGTTGAATTTTATTAAATAGGCTTTCAGCATCCATTGACATAGTCAAATCTTTTTTTTCCTCTTTTCACCTCTTAATATGTTCCAGTATTTAAAAGTAAAAGTGCCCAGGGCTGAGAAAAGTCTTAAAAACAGCCCAGACTGTTTTACATCAGATCCTCCTTACTCCTAATATTGAACCATCCCTCAATTTTTAGAATAAACTTTGGGGTCATGGTGTACTTTCTTCCAATGTAGTGTTAGAATCTACTTGCTGGCATTTTACTTAGGAATTTTGCATCAACAAGTATACATGAGGTTACTCTGTGGTTTTCTTTCTTGTGCCATGCCTGTCAGGTTTTTATATCAGTGTTATGCTAGCCTAATAAAAACACTTTGGACAATTTCCTTCCTTCTCTCTGGCATGAGGTACTTAAAATAACATCCGATTCATCTTTTCTGTGAAGGCTTGTCAGGTAGAAAAAACAGGTTTTCTGACACAAGGTGTGGCTGAAGTTGCATCTTCCCACCAGGCTTTCCTTAATCCACCCTTCACTTATTTTCTTCTCACTATTCTTAACCCCTTCCCTCTTCTCTTCCCAAGATTCTCAGCAAGAGCTTGCTTTCTCACAATTTGCCTTTTAGTTATCTTCCTATTTTACCTGACAACTGCCAAAATTATAGTATTTTTTAACTTCTTTTTGGTGTTTGTCATATTACCTAGTTAGTTTGAAAATAACAAAACTAATAACCAAAGTGGTTATTTCAAATTCTGTAGAAGGGGAGCTGGGAAGGGTGTTCGAAAGCTTACAGATTGTTAATCAGCAAACCACATCCAACCTAATTCTACTCTCTGGTTTTGAGTTGTTCAATGTCATGAAGAAAAGAATCTTGG
The DNA here is from genome assembly GCA_029593785.1 of Cabassous unicinctus. Taxonomy (NCBI): domain Eukaryota; kingdom Metazoa; phylum Chordata; class Mammalia; order Cingulata; family Chlamyphoridae; genus Cabassous; species Cabassous unicinctus. The sequence goes on from JAQZBX010040065.1 coordinate 18,880, forward strand.
AAGCAAATGTAAGAGTATAAATATTTCATGCAACATCAATTATGTTTATAAAAGCAAAATGAATAGAGGACGGAATTCTGCAAGCTGAAAGCATGAGGATTATAACTGAGGGAAATTTCAGGGCATAAAAAATGTACATTTAACATTTTTAAATGTTAAATGCTTTTAAAAATGCAATGCTATCTTCAGATAATAGTATGTTATGACATTTTAATTGTGGAAATTCTATAAATTATATTTCTAATCATTCAATACAATTTTCTTTTGTGGTTTTTTTTCCTTGAAAAGAAAACTCCAAGAGCTCCCCTTTTAACATTTTTTTACATTTCTTCTTTAGGGTGATAACTATCAAATTACAGCATTTTAAGATTAATTTAAATACATTTTGAATGTGAATCTACTTTATTTGCTTATAAGGCTTACAAGAGATCTTCTATTTATTTATCACTCCCTTTTTGTTCGCAATAAGATCTTTCCTAGGGAAGCGGCTGTGGCTCAATTGGTTGGGCTCCCGTTTACCATATGGGAGGCCCCGGATTCAATTCCCAGGGCCTTCTGGTGAAGGCAAGCCCCCGTGCGGTGCAGTGAGCTGGCACAGCAAGATGACCCAACAAAGGGAGACAAGCAGACACAGAAAAACGCACAGCAAATGGACACAGCGGGCACAAGCAGCAAGGGGAGGATGAATAAATAAAAATAAATCTTTAAAAAAAAAAAAAAAGATCTTTCCTATTAAAAAAAATTTTTTTTAAGAACCTACAATCTCACCAAATCAGAGAAATCTGTTTACAAAATCATATTCAGAGTCATCTGTTGCTTTTAAAATTTGTCCACTACAGGACTTGCTGGTCCCTGGACCACTGTGGTCTGCGTGCCCAGGGAAGCATGTGTCGCACACTTCCCCTGGTGATGCTGGCCACGTGCTGGCAGTTGTTTGTTGACTCTTGCTCCCTCTGCTAGCTTCACAGCTCAGTGACCACCCCCAAAATAACATGTGTGTCAGGCCTAGAATGAGCCTCAGGAAGCAGGAGAGGCTAACACAAACGGGGAAACTGAGCCCAACCAACCTGGAGGAATCTTTCTCTCTGGTGTATGGTGCCTACATTGCAGAGTGACCCTGCTTTGCTTACCGTTCTTCATGAGTGCTCCATCATAATTATTACTTTACGGCACCAGGTCTCAGGCATGTAAATTTAGGAGTTAAATGGGAAAAAAAGGCTCTGGATTCTGTGATCAAATTTAGTTTGTGAATAAATAGGTTAAACAAATGTCTTCTGCTATACTTATCTCCCCAAGAGAAGGATATTTTACATTTTCCAAATTTATTTGAACCCCACGTCATTGGTGTTCTGAGGAAATCGACTGAGAGACATTGCTTTGGGCATAAGGCAATACAGAGAATACTAGATTATTTGAGACAGGGAGAAGAATGTGACAATAGCAACTAGAGTATACCCAACAAGCTGATAAAATAAGAATAACAAGAGCTAGCACTTAAAGCGCTCTAGGCACTGCTATAAATTCTTTGAATTAATTCGTTTCATCCTCACATTAACCCTGTTAGGTAGGTACTGTTACATTCCCCATTTTACAGATAAGGAAACTTAGGCAGAGAGAAGTTTAGCAGCTTGGCCAAGATTACAGAACTGAGTAAGGCACAAAGCCAGATTGCAACCAGGCTGTTTGGCTTCATGGCCCATGCTTCTAGTGACCATGCTACTGTGCCTCCCAGCACTACAGAAGGAAATCAAGGTACAGATGTTTTAGACTCTATTCAAAGTGTGGCCCATGGATCAGCATCAACTGGGACCTCGTTAGGAATGCAAAGCCTCAGGCCCCACCCCAGACCTACTGAATCAGAATCAGCCTTTTAACAAGATCCCCAGGGTGATTTGCATGCACACAGTTTGAGAAGCACTGCTCTCAAGCAGAAAGTCTTAAGACTTTCTTGTCTCACTTTGTTTGGCTTTGCTTTGCCTTGCTTTGCCTTGCTTTTTGTTTTAGTCCCAGACTCCTTTCATAGTCTGATGGCAATCATGGACCCTGCACATAAAAAGATGTATAGGGTTTCAAAGAATTCATGGGTTAATGTTTACGAAACCCTGCTGTAGAGGGTTTGAAAGGTGCTGGTAACCAGCCCTTTGTGTCTTCCATGCATTACTACATTTAATCTTTATAAACCCTCTGTTGATAAAACAGAAACTTGGGGATGTTAAGCAACTTGCCAGTCACAGCTAGAAATACAGTCAACCACGGGCTTTCTGCCACCAGGGTCCAGCTCTAACACCAGGCTGCAGAGCAGCAATTCAGCCACAGTGGTTCTGAGGGACATCTCAACAAAACCTCCCCTCTCTTTGGCAAAATCACCCATCCCTTCTAGAGGGCAGCTCTGAAAGAAGCACGGATGGAGTGAAGAGTAAGGGGACACCTGCCTAGAAAGGGAGGTTGGTCAGATCACTCCTAGGAATACATCTGAACGTCCCATCCAGATCCCCTGCATATCTTCCTGACACACTGCTAATCTGCAACTCGTGACATAACCCATGATTTCCACCTACTTCAATACCCACTCCAAACAATGGCTGGCGAAGAAATTTCACTTCATGGGCCAAATGATTGTTTGGGAGTGGTGAAGGCTGTCATGGATTAGTAATGTCTGCCCCCCAGTGGTGTGTGATAGCAACGTAACAGAAGGGCCAGAGCATGTATTTGCTACCCAGTACATTACTCACTACTTAATACCCTTTGATTTTCATTCTCTTATTTAACATGCCTTCACTAAGTGTGAATGTAGTACATACAGTAGAAGCACTCATCCCTCTTAATGTAATGATGAACTTAAAAACTCTGACAGAATGGAGAATCATAAAAAGCATACATGCCTTAAACAGTTTATTTTCAATTAAAACACTTAAATACATATGCTAATGTTACTACCAAATGCTCTGCATTTTAAGGATCCTTGCAATGCTATATCCTTAATAGATTTTTTGCCCCAGTCTGTTACAATTGGCTTCCCCACACCTAATCCAAAAGCAAAAATTCTATGGAAAATTCATCTTTACAGTCTTTCCAAGCATTTGACTTAGTTTTTCCAGAAATAACTTTTCTTTCTTCACTTATAGTCATCAAACCACATATTATTTAATTAAATCATATACTTACAATAACAAGTGCAACTAGTTCAAAGGTTTGAGAAGAAACACTTTCTTCTCAACTGACAAGAATGCTACTTGATGACCTGCAGAGAACATGAGTTAGCATGTTTTACAGAGGATTGGAGAGCATGAGTTACTTTGATGAGTCAGTCAAATGATGGTCAGGAGAGTTTCTGTTATGCTGCACTGAGCACACTCTAGTGGCATTCAATTAAATGGGACTCTCCATTTAGAATTTCCACATATGAGGTCCACAATGATGGCCCTAAGGTATTAAGATCCTGATGTGACTATGAGTTATAAAATGAAGGGGACAAAAGATTAAAGTCTTGGGGGCGGATGTGGCTCAAATGGTTGGGCATCCGTCTGCCATATGGAGGGACCCGGGTTCAATCTCCGGGACCTCCTGGTAAAATAAAAAAATATATACAGAAGGCGCATGGGCTGCCAGGCTCTGTGTGCCGGTGAGCCGCCAGGCCCTGGGAGCCATGCAGCAAGATGATGACGTAAAAAGGAGAGAGACAAGACGAGATGCTCCGAAAGCTCCAAAAACCAGGTGCCGAGGTGGCGCAGATGGCTAGAACACCTCTCTCCTACATCGGAGGTCTTCAGGCTCGAATCCTGGTGAAGACTGGAGGAGGAGGATGAGAAGAGATGAAACAGACACAGAGAAATGCCCAGCAAATGGACACAAAAAAACAACAAATGGGAAAGGGGGGGTTTAAAATGGATAATAAATAAATCTTTAAAAAAAAAAAAAAAA
>JAQZBX010040066.1:0-22799 GCA_029593785.1 Cabassous unicinctus
GAATTCTTCCACAACAGTATTAAAATGACAAATATTTTCATTAAAATTTATATAGAATACTTCAACAAGTACATCACAAAAAATGAAACTGAATAGCAAGAATTATATGGCAAGGTGGTAAACTCTAACAGTTTTCAACAAAAATGCCAATTAAAGTTACAAGATACCAACACATAACCTCAGAATGTTGACATTAAAAAGACCAACAACAGCAAGTATTAACAAGAATGTAGAGCAATAAGAAATTTTAAACATTGCTGGTGGGAGTGTAAAAGGTGGTAACTACCTTGGAAACCTCTTTGTTGATTTCTAATAAAGCTCTCCCTACATCAATTCCATCCCCGAAGAATTCCACTCCTAGTGATAGATCCAATGGGAAAAAAAAGATGTGTAAATATGCCTAATCAATTTTAGTCATAATAGCCAGAAACAGGAAAAAAGTCCAAATATCCCCTTATAGGTGAATGAACAAACAGACTGGGGTATATCCATAAAATGATTTGTAACAAAGAATAAGAACCAATTTAATTTATATGATATCAGGTGCTAATGAAATATGAACTATATTGTAGAGTGGGTCTTAGACTTTGATAAGCATGAAAATCTCCTAGAAAACTTATTAAAATGTAGGACTAATGGTCTATCCTCCACAGAATATGACTCATTTGGTCTGGCTAGAGTGTCAGCAATCTATTTTTTTGAATATTACTCACACTGATCCTGATGCATTTCCCTAAACTTAGTTGTACCACATAAGCAGAATGTTAAGATACATTAAATAAAACTTACCATTTGTCTTGATAGCCTTGAACATTTTATTGCATGGACAATTATATATTAGAATTGAATGGACACTTGGTTCCCTTTTTATTTTCATTAAGGTGTTTCATTTCACAAAAATAAACCCAGTATATTTTGATTAAATTGGAACACCTATGTTCGTCTTCATTTAGAAGTTTTCTTAGATTTACTCACTCATCTCTGATCCTGCTTGTATTATAAAACTCTCACAACTTGAATTCAGACTTTGACTGATGTTTAGCAGATGTTCTTTTCTTTTGCCCTTTTGAGTCTAGGTTAAATACAGCTGGTTAATTTTATCACATGGTTTGAAAGCTTTACCATTTATTCTCATATCATCTACATCCTTAATTATGGAGGCAAATTTTTGTCCAAAATGCGCTCTTGAAAGTTTGAGTGGTAATATGCAGAGATGCAGAAATCTGCCACTTCTTTTTTCTTTCATGTAAATAAACATCTAATTTTCTCTGATTACTTTTTTAGAAATGTTCCTATTTTTTCCATTTTTCTAATGGCACAAGACCTTTTTTTAAAGTAAAAGCCCTTGAATTTCAAATTTGATATTTTTAAAATTAGTCCCAGATAGTGAGCTTTTTTGTTTTCTAATACCCTTCTTTCTCTTTATTCTTTATAACATATCACAATAATTGATAAATATATATGATGAATGATGCATTAATACACACAAAATATAGACAACTATTTCATAGTTTGGTTTCATTATTTACACATGACAAAATATAATAATTCTGAGTAATAATAAGTAAACAGGATACCATTATCCTACACAAGTAATGAATATAAAACCTGATATAGGAATAACAGTTTGCTTTACAATCACTGTGCTTCTCTTTGCTATTTGACAGTGTATTGACTAAAGCATTAAAATTTCTGTCCTCCTCTGCAATGGTAGAAGATAATAAAGAAACATCAAGTGAGATCCAGTAATTTGAATGCACAATGTGAAATATAAAGGCCAAAGAATTTTGGGAAATAAAATGTGATTTTTAAATTCTTGTGAAAAAGATAGGACTCTAACAAGAGTATATTATATTATTTTAGGCTACAGACCATTGGCTCAGATATAAGGAGACATGAGGATATATTCACCAGGGGAAATCTGTATCCATTTTAATGGACTATCCTTCTAAACTCAATTTTCTGCAATAATGGCTGCCTGGATCCTTATACTATGATATCATTCTGCTCTTACTGGTTTCCTTGAAAAGTCTGATTGAATAGACTTTCAGTGATTTTCCTACAAATTCCTATTTAAAGTCTGCTTTCTAGAAAGCAACACAGTTCCCACATATACATTTAGTTATTTTAATAGATTTCATCTTCCAAAACATCTTTCAGTACTAAAATTAAGTAGATGCTCATTGCTGAAAGTAGAAGGAAACTGCTCTTTGGTAGTATCTCTAGGCCAAAAATAAATATATAGGTAAATAAATAAATAAATAAATGGAAGGAAGGAAGGAAGGAGGGAAGGAAGGAAGGAAGGAAAGAAAGACCTTTCTTTCCATTATTTAGCAAGTTTTAATGTAACCATTAAAATAGATTAATTCAAATAGTGGAAATGACTTTGTGTTAGTAAAGTGATGAGGTTTGGTAATTTATATTTATTACACAGCATCTAACATTTATGGAGGACTTAGTATGAGCTGGGAAATACTGCATTGCAGTGTTTTTCCCCATATAGGTATTTCCTAAATCATTAATGGTATTTGAACTGATATTTAGCTGAGCACACAAGCATCCAGACAATGACCACATTTTGCAGCTTTCTTGAAGCCAAGTGTACCATGTTACTAAATTTTGGTCAGTGGGAAATGGTTGGGCAGAAGTCATATGGCAGTTTTCAGAAATTTGCTTGCTTAAAAGATAGCAGTTGTGGGCATTTGTCTCCTTTCATCAACCCTTACTCCTTCCTGTAAGCTGGAATGTAGACACAATGGCAGGAGAAGGAATAGACATGTTGGATTACCATTTGTTCTTGAGGAAAAAGCCTGGATGCACAATAACTGTATAAAGCAGAACTGTCATAACCACACTAGACTTCCTGATCCCAAGTGATTCCAAGCTTCTACACAAAACCTAAATATGCTTTCTTGTGTGTATGCATTGGTTTAAGTCACTGCTATTTTAGATCTCTGTCATGCACTGCTGGACACAATCCTAGGTTATATTATTCACATGTAATCTCATTTGTACATAATACATTTCTATAAACTAGATGTTATTATTATATCTACTCTGGAGTTGAAGAGATTTAAGCATAGGAGATTAATTACCTTTCCCAATAATTTGCAGCTAGTAAATGTAACATCAAGTTCTTCTGCCCAAGGAGTTTGAGTCCAGAAAGCATGCTCATAAACAGTATAAAAATGACTTCCTGATTAAACCACATACCTCTTTATCTGTGAAGGTGTAGACTTATGCTTGCTGTTCTTGCACATCACTATATCAATTACCAGAAAAGTCAACACCTAGTGCAGAAAGTACAGATATTTCCACTGTGATGTAGCTGAGAAATTTCCCTTCAGTACTCCAATTTTTATAGCTATCTCAGTAAGTTCATGAAGTCGACCTCAGCTGTAAGGAAATGGTGTCATTTAGATTCCTGCCTTTCCTCTAAGCTTGAAATTCTTGACATTTAGTACCATATCATTTGTTATCATTATTCATAACAAAGAATAATCATTAGCCTTTGTTTTGTTCTGCTGGGCTGCCAAAAGCAATATACCAGAAATGGGTTGGCTTTTATAATGGGGATTTATTAACTTACAAGCTTACAGTTCTAAAGTTGAAAAAATGTCCAAATCAAGTCATCATCAGGTTATGCTCTCTCCCTGAAGACCGGTTGCCAATGATCCTGGACTCCTCTGTCTCATGGCAAGGCACACAGCTGTGTCTGCTGGTTTCTCCCTTCTCTTCTGGGTTTTCTTGCTTTCAGCTTCTGGCTTCTTTGGCTTTCTCTCTGAATTGCATTCTCTTATAAAGGCCTCCAGTAAGAGGATTAAGACTCACCCTGAGCCATGCCTTACCTGAAGTAACCTAATCAAAAGGCCCTACTTACAACAGGTTAATGGATTAAATTTAAGCACATAATTTTCTGGGGTCCATAAAACTTCAAACCATCAGAACATTTTTCAATACCCTGCTTCTCAAGATCAACAAGTAACTGAAATTATCTGCTTGGGATCCTAAAATTCAAATGCTGTTAAAACATTCCTTTTTGAGCTTTTCTTAAAACTTTGACATGTGTCCATTTAAAATATTTTCTTATGGGTGAGCAATGCTTATTAAGGAATATATCCTTTTTCTGCGGACTTAGACTGCACTTCTCCACCCTCTTATCCTTATTATTTCTTGTCCTTTTGAAATTAGACTGATGGTTTACAGCTGGCCTTGTGGAAAGAGCAGAACAGCTGAGCCCAGGGAGAAATGAGCCCTGGGAAGAAAGACAACACTTAACCCAGTCTACAGCTGATATTGGAAGAAGGTGGGACCAGAAAGCCTTAAGAGGAAAAGGAAGCCTGAACCTTGCAGATGTTGGCAGTCATCTTGCTCCAACATGTGGCAACAGACTTTGGTGAGGGAAGTAACTTATGTTTTACGGCCTGGTAACTGTAAGCTTCTATCCCAAATAAATATCCTTTTTTAAAGCCAACAGATTTCTGGTATTTTGCATCATCACCCCTATGGCTGACTAATACAGTGACATTCAAAGTCTCACATCTTATTTGAGCATTTTCTATTAGAGTTCTCATTCATTCTCAATATTCTTAAGCAACTGTTATTTGTTATGATCTTGGATGAGGTACTTAGATCCTAAGCTTCTGGCTATTGGATTCCAATGGCAGAAAATCTTGGTATACTGTCAATGATAATGTTATGGTTTGCATATTCTCCAACTAAACTGTGATGTGGACAGGTTTTTTTCTTTGGATGCAGTGTATGCAGATTTAATATTTGGACTGGATATCTTCTGCCATTCTGAGCCATAAAAACTGGGCTCTATTTGTACTGAAATTTCTTTTTTTGTCCACTAACCAAAGAAATTCCTGAAAACACAAATGAACTCTGCTGGAACTAGGCCTTGCCAGTTCTCAGTGTTGCATTTCATTAATGAGACACAATTTGCTACAGATCCACAGCAACATCAAACTCCATTACTTCTAACCCTTGGCTATGTGGATATTCCTCTTACTATCTGTTCACTTCTGGGCCAGTCTACTGGGATTTTTTCTACTTTTCTACTCTATCTAACATGATGATTATTAATATACATTGCATTGGTTTGAGTCTTTTGTGCACCCCAGAAAATTATGTTCTTAAACTAAGCTATACCTGTGTCTATAAACCTATGTATGTGGGGGGACCATTTGATTAGATCACTTTTGATTAGATCACTTCAGTTAAGGGTCTTTGATTAGATTGTAGGACTCTTTGATTGTATTGAATTCAGTTGGGGGCTTTTGACTGGACTACTTCAATGAGGGGTGACCCAGGGTGAGTCTTGGCCACCTTGCTGGAGTCTCCAGAAGCAGGGAATTGAAAGCAGAAGCACACACAAAAAGACAGCTGCCATTTTAATTGGCCACGAACCTCTCTCCAGTTTGACGTACAGCTGCAGAAAGAAAGAAAAACCTTGAGAAGGTGATAAAGAGGCCAGAGGCTAGAATCATGGAGCAGCTTGAAGCTGAAGAGACAAAGCCCAGAAGAGAGGGAAGAGATGAGCCATTGTGCCTAGACACCATAGCTGAGATCAGGGAGAAAGTGTACCTGGAGAAGAAAGTAAAGAGACCAGAAGAACTGCCATTTTTCTTTGCCATGTAGCAGGCCTCCAGGATGCAGCAGCCTAACTTTGGAATCTCTGCTGATGCCCTGATTAGGAGATTTTTCATGACCACAGAACTGTAAGCTTTTACGCTAATAAATTCCCATTATAAAAGCCAACCCATTTCTGGTACTTTTCATTGAACAACCTTTAGCAAAGTAAACCATGCATTATCTGTCTTCCCTTGGGAGCAACTATAAACATTGTACCATACCTATATGAGGAATATATTCTGTCTTTTGCTGTATAAATTCTGTTACTTTCTTGCAATGAAATAGTTCTCATTTACTGCATCGGAACCTCATGGGAAAGGGCATCCAAACTTGCTGCTATGGTCCAAGCTACAATAAATTCTGAAATTATTGTGAGCTAAGGTAGTTAAGCATCATTTTCTGTAGTCCATCATAAAGTACATATATAAAATATTTATTGTTTATCCTTACTTCAAAAGGCATCCCGTATGTACTTCAAAGCTTGTCAATGTTGACCCATTTTTGGAAGAGGACCAAAAATTCAAAATTGTGAGTAAAAGTTTGAGGAAAAAAATTATAGCCTAATCATGAGGTTTCTATTGAGGGAAAGGAATTTGCACTCTATAAGGGAAAGTATTACAGTAACACTTACATGTCTACTCTAATCCCTCAATTACTCTTTCTAAGAAGAGAAAGAACGAATTATCTCCATGGTGAGTTTGGAAGAATAAGAAGAGCATGTTCAGGTCCCATCTCTGGAAACTCTGATTCAGAATCCATCTACCCTTGGGATAAATACATCTTGGTCATTTTCTACTGGTGGGGGACCTGTATTTTCAGTTTATTTCAAAATCCAAAGTGAAATATAAGGATGCTTTTTATCAATCCTTTAAAATCTAAACATTTGTTTCTAGAATTCCACTTTCAAATGACTGTCAGAAAATTTTATTCTATGTGCAGGAAATGAAAGGAATTTTAACAGATTCAGCAAAGGCTAAATCAGCAGTTTGCAATTAGACAATTTATCAATGCCTCAAATGCTAATCACAAGTTTCTCCTCAGTTATTATACCCCAATTTTTTAATTTTCAAAAATAGGAGCAAGCAGACAAAAGTGGATTATTTTCATATGACTAAAATATATCATCACAGATTTCAAAACTTTAACCTTCTAATCCTATGGTACAAACACCTTAAGTGGTCATTTATCTTGTCCTCCAGAGTTCTGAAGAAAGAATTTATAATCAAAACAGAAGTGCACTTTCAAGTTTTTCATATTTTCAATTACTTTTTCATTATGGAGAGGGTATGGCATAAATATCAAGGTCTAGAAGCAGATTGAATGGAATGTACACAGCTCTTTGACTTTTGGAAGTCAGGTTTCAGCAAGTTTCCCCATCTGGAAAATGGCGATGATAGTGATGATTTTTTTTTTTTTTTTTTTACTCTCACTGTGTTCTTATGATTATGAAATGAATTAATATGTGGAAAGATTTAATAGTGTCTGGAATACAATATTTGCTTAATGAATGTTAAGGATCATTATCATTCCCTGAAGGATTATAGGAGTATAGAGTAATTTTAGACATTCTTTCAAATAAATGGAAATCCACAGGGCTTATGAAGGCAGATAATCCATTTACATGTCAGTCATAGATACATTTTTTATAATATCTACTATTTTATTCAATATTGAAGGAAAATATATTTATCTTGAAAATAGTTCAAGATCTATAGCACCAATATTTAGAATGTGATAATTCAGATACAGCCTTAATATTCCAGAATTCATTCATGCCTCTTTGAAAGGAAACTTAAAAGTTATACCAATTATTAGTAAATGCTCATAAACTCTCCCAATATTTCAATTTGATAAAATGTAATTTTCCAAGCACTCTCTGAGTAAAGGTAGGAGCCATCTAATTATATTCTACATTGCTCATACAGAACCAAATCCACATATCACTTATGAAGAGGGAAAAATTGAACCTGACCTTAAGTTTCATGCTCCAATTTTTCTTTTATTCCATTTTCTGTTATAGGAAACCACAAACCAAATTTATCACATTTTAATCTGGGATTCCCATGGGTGAAATTTTTTTATATATGAAATCAAAGGTGGTCTATGGGCTTCTATTCCATTTGTAGCTTTCTGTATTTAATGACATAAAGAAACTCTATATTTTTAATATTTAGTGCCTGATGAATACAAATGGTATTGAATTTGTGCTTTGAAGAATTGGGTGTTCTTTTCAACCAGTGTTGACAATCCTTATGCCCAACTAGGGCTTGGACATTGCAACATAATTACCATCTCCTTAGTTAGTGATCAATTATCAATTTATTGCCTCTCAGCTCAAATCCATTTTTTTACTGCCTGATCTGTAATAATTGAGCTGAACCCAGTAAATATTTCTCTTTTGCCACTTGGTATGTTGTTAAGCTTTCTCAATATAAAGCACGGGATTGCCACTCCGGATGACAGTGTTTACTATTTAGGGTTCCAGTAGTTTCCTTCCTTCCAGCATGTTTTTGCAGTGCATAGCAGCCAAAAGTTTGTGGTGGCCAGCAGTGGAAATACTTAGCACCTTCCATAGGCAATATACCCCAAAACAGTAGAAGGCAACATCAAAGTGCATCATCACTGCAGGTGACTCCCTGCAAGTTATGTGGTATGGTAATGTGATTGAAGCTTTATGGACCCCAGAAAAGTGTTTTTTAAAGCTAATCCATTCCTGTGAGTGTAAACTTGTTGTAAGCAGGGACTTTTGATTCAGTATTTCATTTAAGGGTCTTTTGATTAGGTTACTTCAGTTAAGGTGTCTCCTCCCAGTTTGGGTCTTAATCCTATTACTAGAGTTCTTTATAAGAATATGTAATTCAGAGACAAAGAGAGAGAAAGCCAAAGAAGCCAGAAGCTGAAAGCCATGAAATTCAGAAGAGAAGAGAGAGATCAGCAGATACTGTCATGTACCTTGCCATGTGACAGAGGAGTCCAGGATTTCTGGCAGCCAGTCTTCAGGGAGAAAGCATTGACATGATGATGGCTGGATTTGGACATTTTTCTCAGTCTTAAAACTATGAGCTTGTAAGCTAATAAATCCCAATTGTAAAAGCCAACCCATTTCTAGTGTATTGCTTTTGGCAGCCTAGCAGATTAAAACAGGTACCTTCATCTATACAATTTCCTTTGGCACTCCAGAGAGCAGCTTCCAAGTGCTTTCCAATGTGCAGCATCTAAGAGAATTTCTCCACACTCTGGTAGGCTGTAGTTGAACCTTCTCTAAGGGAGCCTGAATTTCACACCTAGGGAGAGGGGAGTTCATCTAGATTTATTCCTTCCTTAGATATTCTGCCTTAGCTCTGAATGTTATAGCTCCTCCATGTATGTGCAATTCATCTTCCCCATTGTAGCAAATCCCCTGCAAGAGTTAATAATTGTTTACATTAAATGTTACCTGTTAAACCAACTATGTGGTTTCTATCTCCTCATTGGACCCTAACTGCTACAGACGTGGTCTGAGGAATAGGGATGGTCTTGGGAGCTGGATCTGAAAAGATTGGGTTTGAGTGCATTGTTGAGACCCTTGCTACAGGGAAAAATATTTAATAGTTATCTGTAGCATGTTGTGGCACCACAATTAATCAAGAGCTCACCTGTGATTAATTGTGATAAAATACCAACTGATTTAAGGCCCTTAGAAACCTAACGACTGCTAAGTTTGTTGGTAATAATAGCTACAAAGACTTTGCTGTGGGTCATAATTTTGTGACTGTGTTGGAGTACTTACAGAAATAAGTGAAAAGGTTAAGGAGTTTAACTCCAGCTCAAGTCATAGTATGAGAACCACAGAGCTTCCTTGTCAGCCCCCAAATTAGATCTTATTTCTTAGAGAAACCAGGTTGCCAAAAATGAAATGATTTAATTCTGCAGATTGTTGAATTCACAGTTTTTCTATGTTTCTTGTATGAAGTTTAGAACATTCGCTGGAGGATAAATAGTATCCTGAAACCTGGAAGGAGACATCTGCTTAGGCCCAGATATAATTGAACATTTTGAGCCACCAAGTCACACTGAGTTTCCCTTGGCAATAGAATTAGTTTGCACTCCGGTAACTGAGGAATTTAGCCTTCTTGTGATTAAAAACCCCGTGAGGAAGAATTTTGAAAGAGGATGCTCATTCTCTTCCATACCCACCACAACCAACTCTTGTTTCCAATAGACCCAATAATTACCGTCAAATCTCAGTATGTATTAGTGGGACAGGGACACAACATGACCCAAGAGGAAATAGCTTACACACTAAATAATTGCAAATTTTGCCACTGGGTATCAGCAGAAGCTTGAGAAACATGTGAAGGAATGGATTTTAAATGCATTGCACCAAGAAGGGTAAGAAATAAGCTATATTTTGCAAAAATATAGTATGAGCATGGTTAATAGAGACTGTAGATACAATATGTTATGGTGTGTAGCTGAAGGAGGTTCTAACAGACAATATGGTTGGTTAACTGTAGGTTTGACTCAATGGGATCTTACATGTAAGGAGTTTGAAAGGCCAGAATATTCCTGGAATGAAGCAGAGGAAAGAATACAAAGTCTTAGGGAGATAAAAATGTGGCAATGGATCTATTGCATGCATTACGAATACCCACCATTTAACTGCATTCTGTAAGAAAGTACATAACTTACACCATTAATGATGATATTGCAAAATACTTTGGAGAGGGAAACACCAGAATCCTTGGCAAGCTCTTTGGTTTCTTTCCTTTTTAAACCAGGTATGACCATTGGAAATGCCACCAGGGGCATGGAATTCCTGATTTCAAAGGGGTTACAGGAATCCCTGAATAAAATATACCAAGAGACAGCACTTAACTATAAACAAAACAAACAAAAAACACAATGTAGGTCCATTTACTATAAAGTTAGTAAGGATGTACAGGTAACCAGATTCCCTGGCTAGAAGAGATCTTTGATACAGTCTAATTGATTATAGTGAACCAAGGGACAAAATATGTGGGCAGCCTACTATACTATTGCTTGATCCATAAAACAGAGCAAACCCTAGGTCTGGAAGGAAAAAAAATCTGACTTTGGTCACCTCAGTGCAGAGTTGTGACCTTCTTATCCTGGTTCCAGTCAGGAGTCATTTCATAGACTTAAAACCTTTTGAGTGCAGGGGAGTCTGGTTCCCCTCAAGAAAGATTCATGTGATATTGCTGTAAGTACACACCATAAATCAACTTCCAAGTCATTTACTAGAGTCATCTGCATTGGGGGAAAGCAAATATCTAGAACTTTTAGAATTTATTAGCCACAGAGTCTGAAATGATCCTAATACCTAGAAACCAAAAACATCACTGTAGCCTACCAGTACATGAAGGCAGCCTATTGTAGGCAGATGATATATGGAATTTTAACTCAAGTCCAAATCACTATAAACCCAGTTAAATTAGAGACCAATCCTGTGGTTATTTTTCTAGTTCCTGAGTATACAATTGGAATTTCCATACTAAGCGACTGGCAGAATCCACACATTGGCACTCTGACCCATATAGTGGGGAAAATTACAGTTGGAAGATTTAAATGGTAGCCCCTGGAACTTCCTCTCTCAACCAAGTTGGTAAACCAGAAATAATTCCACATTCCTTAGGGAATTACCAAGACTGGTGACTCCACCAAAGACTTGAACAAATACCTATTTAACCATCCCTATTTAACTCACCAGTTTGACTTGTGCAGAAATCCAGTGGATCATGTGGAATGACTGTGGGTGTTCATAAATTTAATTAAACAGTGTCTCCAATTGTCTGTCAACATGGACAATCTGCAAGTGTTCTCTTCTACATCATCACCACCCCTGAGTACTACGTTATAAATATTAACTATGAACTAGTGAGTGTTCAGTTGAAGAAATGATTATTGGTTTAGCTACGTTTACCTTTTCTAATTTTGTTCCTATAGATTTGTAAATATTATTCAATTTTCTTTTATTTCAACTCCTTTTCTACACTTTACATTGAATGAGTTAATGGCAATTACATCATACAATGTAAAGAAGAAATTGTAATAAAACTAGAGGAGGACTAAATTACCCAGAAATGGATGCTGTACCTGATGAGAGTTTTGTTTTTCCTTTTTAAGAGAGATTTAGTATATTGTTCACCTAAGGATATATGTTTTGTTTTGTTTTTTAGGTACATTTTTATTTGTTTGTTAGTGCTGTTTGGACGTTTAACTATGGGAAGAAAAGTGTTTGCAAATGAAGACATGTATGGGTTGATTTGCTCAGCATTTATTTCAATCTGCATTTTGTGTGCTTTCTTATACTGCATAGGCTAAAAACCTTAAACCCATTTTTTCCAGATTCCTTGTGATATCTAGATGTGATTTTGGTTTGTCCAATCATTTTTACTTCTGAATAATTTTAGCAGCTTCAAAGAAAAGAAGAGACAGTAGGCTCTTATTGGGCAGGCAATTTACCAAGTGTGGCAGAAACAGTGACTTTCTTAGGGCCGCAGATGTATATTGTGGGATTTGGAAGTCATTACAAGAATCTCAGACTAGGGTCTGTTCTTTAGCCATCCAAATGCTTTGAAAGCTCATTAATATCCTATAATAAATTCCCATCTGCTTAAACAGCCTGAAGGCAGGGCTGATAGAATCTGTTCACTGTAAATGACTTGAAAGCAGTAGATCTGACTTGTGAATATATGCTCAAATATATAATCTGTCTCCCATCTGTTATAGGCCATTCTCATTTTATGCTAGACATTCGAGTGGTGCTTTGTCATATTGGCTCCATGTGTTTTTTCCCCAGATGAGATGCCCTATTCTTAAGCTCCAGAATTCTCCTCCAAAATCACATTGAATCCAACTGCTCATTCACGTAGATTGCCTGGGATTTGGGTCTCATGGGTACATCTATAAGTACTTTCAAATGATTTTGGCATTGTGAACTCAATCCCTTATTATTTTGGAGCCTTTTGATTTTAAAGAACCATTTTTTCTAACATTAAACCTTGGTATTTGCAAATCAGAAACTTTGCTTACATAATTTCATAAATTATTATTTCCAAGTACTCAATGAAGTCAATGATATATAATAACACACAAAGTTTGTATATGTTCACTTTGGTGAATTTTGACAATTTTATACACCAATGAAAAGACCAAAGCAGGTGTCTCTTTTTTTTTTTTTTTTCAGGTGTCTCTTTATATAGTATTTCAATCTCTTTAGAGTAGTTCATTGAAAACAACAGATTCATTACCTAGGATAGCTACTACCTAGAAAGTAAACAATATGTGCGTTGTGGGCCATATGGTCCCTGCCACAAGGCTGAGCTCTGCTGTTGTAGTGAGAAGCAGCCAAAGATAATATGTAAATGAATAGGCACCACTATGTTCCAACAATACTTTATTTATAAAAACCAGGTGTGGCCAGATTTGGCATACCTGCATGCAACAAGATGCTATATGGTGTGTTATGGGAACACAGGCTCAGACACAACAGAAAATTTCAGCAAAAGACCACTTTATTACTTATACAGGATAGGGGTCCAAAAGAGCAGGAGATGAGAGCCCATTATGGCTTGTCTCATGGAGAGTCCAACTGCTCATGTCAGGACTGGTGGATGGCACCACACACCCAACTTTGTGTGGAAGACAAGAGACATCTTACTTTATGAAAGCATTTATACCCCAGGGGGTGGGGGCCCTGTCATTGAGCAAAAAGCCTGTATTAAGTAGCCTTTGTGCTGAGGTCCTGACATGAAAAGCAGCTGGAGCTGCTTGTTTCTGGTTTGGGTTCAAGGTTTGGTCAGGCTGTTCCATTAGACATAAAGTCTCCCCAGGACTGCTAAGTTGAAACATCTGCACACAAGGAAAATGGGAGGAGGGGTGGGAGGACTGTGACATGGCGGTTAGGTGTATCCATGATTTCCCCAGCAACCTACTGCACTTGGCCTACTCTTGCTTTACTCTATAACTCATGTTAAAAAGGCAAAATAGATCCAGTCTTTCTGCGTATGTACCCCTCACATATTTTTAGTAGCACAATCAGAGAGAATGAAAAACTTGTCACATAGATCGTAAGTGGAGTTGCTAGAACTTGAACCCATACCTGTATCTCACCAAAATCCATCCTCCTAGACAGTACACTCTATATACAGCCTGTTTGATTTTACACTTCATTATTCATAATTCCACACTGAATTTCAAGTCAATGATTAAAAAAATATTTTGAAGAGCCAGGTAGTTCTTTTACTTATTTACATGAATGTAGTGTCCTAAGCTGTGAAATAAAAATCATGGAAAATGGAATAATAATAACACCTAAGATTTATTAAGTTCTTACCATGTGCTTTATCCTGAAATACATTCTGGCATTATCTCAGTTAATAACCACAGTAATCTTGTCTGGTATGTGCTGTTATTTTCTTTATTTTACAAAGGAGGGAATGAGGGTAGAGAAGCCAAGTAGTTTAGAAAATGCAATTTATTTAACAAACAGTACTGCTGATATTTAAATTTAGGCAATGTTATTCTGTATCACATACCTTGAGCACTTTTGTTATATTATCAAAACATAGCTGTTTTGTAAAAGTATTATCATGATCTGCAGGTAGGTATGTTTGTGCAATAGACTATGCTATATTGAGTTAGATTACCAATAAGACTCTGAATTCTTTTTCTTCAAATTTTCTTTGAAAACTTAAAAGATATATCCAGACATGCTGAAATAAAATATTATTTGATAAAAAATCCCAGTATCGTTATCAATTTTTTAATACTATGCAAGTAATAGCATACACCTTCAAAATTTACATTAAATTTTTAATATGATCTCTGGTATATCTAGCAAGTATTCTGATAATGATTTGCTCTCTGTAAAATGCAGCAAATGATGTAAGTGATCTCTAACATTGCTCCAAGTTTTAACATTTCATTATTTTACCCCTTTGTCCACTGTAGCAGTTTAAGTTTATTTTATGAATCCCAAAAAGAGAATGATTATGTTTGTAAATTAATCTGTTCCTCTGGGTGTGACACCCTTTGCTTGTATTAAATTCAGTTGAGGGGCCTTTGATTAGATTACTTGATAAGATTGCTGTAGGGCTTTTTATTGGATTACATCAGTGAGGCATGACTCTGGTTGAGTCTCTTCCCCATTGCTGGGTCTAATATAAATAGACACTCACTCAGACAGACAGAGGAAAAATAGCAACAGCCATGTGAGAGAAAAAACTCCAGTTCTGCCCTCAGAGCAGTCCTAAGAGGGGAGGCTTATGCCAGGAGAGAGAGACTACAGGATCGCTTAAGCACAATGTCCCAAGAAGCTGGGCCCACAGAGCAACTCAGGAGGAGATGGTGAGCCCGGAGGGTAAGGCTAATACTTTGCAGAGATGAGCGGCCATCTTGCTTCATCACATGGCATCGCACCAGGATCAACAGTAGCTGACTTTGGTGAGAAAGTATCTCTGCTTATGCCTTGATTTGGACATTTCATGACCTTGGAACTGTTGGATTTCACCCCCAAATAAATCCCCATTACAAAAGCCAACAGGTTTCTTGTACTTTGCATTGGCATCCCTTTGGCAAACTAAAACATATTCCTATAGTTACACCTCCTTTATCCTAGTCATTAGAATGTAATTTTTATGAAAGTTACAGGTGTATAACCTTGAGTCTAGACATTCAATAATCAGATTTCCAAAGCCATACCTATATATGTATTGGGTTTCACAAAGCAATATAAATATTTTTTCAACCTTTACAAAGTTAGAATTTACACTGTTTGTTTTAGTTTGCTAAAGGCTGCCAATGCAAAAATATCAGAAATGAGTTGGCTTTTATAATGGGAATATATTAGAGTAAAATCTTAAACTTTTGAAGCTGTGAAAATGTCCAAATCAAGACATCATCAGAGATGCTGTCTAACCAAGGAGCAGAGCATTGAGCAATTTGTCCAAGGTCAGACAGTCACTGTGTGGTGGGTCTAGGATTTAAAAGCCATTACTGTGAGCCAGAATCTTGCTTTGAGGCACTATATTATCTAATCTGTATGTATTTCTAGCTTAAGCTACATATATGATTGCTCTTTATATGAAACTTAGTGTTTTAGTTTCCTAGACTGATCAAATAAATACCATGAAGTGGGTCATGTTAAACAATGGAAAAGTTTTCACCCACAGTTTGAGTCTGGGAAAAAGTCAAATTCAAGGTATTATCTAGGTGATGCCTTCTTCCCAAAGACTGGCATTCTGGGGCTGACTGCCAGCAATCCTGGCTCCTCTGACACATGGCCAGGCATATAACAGCATCTCCAGGTCTTTCCCTTCTCCTCCACGATCAGCTTCTTGCATCCTATGGCTTTCTCTCTCTTTCTGAATTTCACTACACTTATAAAGGACTACAGTAATAGGATTAAGACCCAACCTGATTGGTCTAGACCATACCTTAACTGAATTAAGCTCATCAAAAAGTCCTACTTACAATGGGTTCACACTCCCAGGAATGAATTACATTTAAGATGTTTTTCTGAAATATGTACAGCTTCAAACCACCACATTTAGGTATCTTTAATGTAAGATATGGATTTAGAGAGACAGATTAAGAAAGAGAGAGCAGAAATTTAGAGGGCACTGCTACCTTTCACAACCACATTTTTGGTGTTGGGAGTCTGCAAACCCACTTACAAAATATCTATTATAATAATCTGCTAATAAAATCATTGAAAAACTTATTTTTCACAATTTCAAAAAGATGTCAATCACTTTCTTTAGAGTTAGAGACAGATACGGACCTTCATTGGTCACCCCTTATTTGTGAGTTTTAGGTACATTGTCTGGCCTTTTTATAGCTTGAATTTAAACTATTTCATAACCAGACATAGATTACTCAAAATGGGGCAAAATTATATTGGGATAGTGTTTATTTTATTATATTCTTTCTCTTATTGTCAAAGTATTGATTCCAATAAATGATGTAAGAATGGCTCAGACCACAGATTTACATGGGATGGAAATTAAAATAAATGGTTTCTTTTATATGTGATTTGTATTGAAATTATTTTTTAATTGTTGAAAATACAGAAATACAAACAACTGTTTATCTTTTATCTATCTATAATTGTCCAAATTTATGAATGCATGCATTCATAGATTTCTCCCCAAAAGATATGCAACATTTGCCAACTCTTTCTTTTTGTTATGGGAAAAGATTACTCTTTGCTTTGAGAAAGCTTAATCCAGTCTCTACAGAGACAGCCCACTAGAAGAAAAAAAATTCTTTCAAGAGAGAGAGAGAGAAACAAAGAAAATTGAAGAGAAGGAAAAAATGAAAACTGTGGAGGTAGAGAGCAGAGAGGTAAGAATTAACTGACAGAGCAAAGCTGACAAATTTGAAAAACAAACCCTCTGGGAATGAAACCAAGGTGCAACTTGATTTTCTCTACAGAAACCTACAAAGTTTCTAGGTTTCGTAGACTAGGCTCAGATCCACAATCTTTGGCAATGGATGATTTAGAAATTCAGAACTTAATTTTGGATTTTAGAAAGGTAATGCAGTGCATATACTATATTTAATATGCAACACACATAATATTTTTGCAGTAAATATTCACAGTAAGTGAGAAAAAGAAAGACCATATGTAGCATGATAAGGTCAGATTTTACTTCAAAACTGGTTACAAAGGCAAACAAAGAAAACAAAAACTTGCTTTGATCCCAACTTTTGGCAACCTTGAGTAATGCCACAATGAACATCGGTGTGCAGATGTCAGCTCGTGTCTCCGCTCTCAGTTCTTCTAGGTACATACCTAGAAATGGTATTGCCGGGTCACACGGCAAGTCTGTATTCAAATTTCTTAGGCACTGCCAAACAGTCCTCCACAGTGGCTGCACCATTCTACATTCCTACCAACACTGAATAAGCATTCCTATCTCTCCATATCCTCTCCAACATTTACAGTTTTCTGATTTTTTTAATAGCTGCCAGTCTGATAGGTGTGAACTTTTGGATCAGCAGATGAGCCATAGTGAAATTTTATCTTCGACAGTGTAGAAAGGCAGTGAAAAAGAAGAGGGCTTGCTAAAACGTTGTTAAGGTTGAGAGGGCCAAATTTCAGGCCCCATTCTGCACAGCTAGACAATTGATCTTCCCTTGCTTTGAAGACTGAAAGTTATTTTCTGCAGAGGTTAAATTAGAGGGATTTTGTCTTGGGAATGCTAGGATTACCTGAGGTTGGTGCAATCATATTGATATTAGGAATTAAGTGAGAAGTTGAAAGACAAACAATGCATTCAAAATTCAAAGGGAAATGATTTCCAATCTAGAAGGTTATAGCCACTAAGCACTCAATTAAATAGGGATTGAATAAAGACATTTGTGGATGTATTAGATACCAAAACAATTTCCATTTTCAGGTAGGTACAGAAGGATTTGTGCACCAAAATGAAAGAGTATAAAAAGAAAGAACATGGGTTGCAGAATCAGGAGATAAAATATAACATATAAGAGAGTGCCAGAAGCAATCTCCAGGCTGATGGTAGAGGGAGTTAGGAGGATGAGAGCTGTGCAGTAAATTTAGGGAGCAACCAGTCCAGCAGGTCAGAAGTTTCTAGAAATGTCACCAAGATGATGAAGTGGTACTACTTGATGGTTTTGAATATTTTTTTATACTTACAGTAGAACATTGGAGGGGGTGTGATAGTGTTACTTGTGGTAAAAAGAAATGTTGTCCTGGTGCAGTACATGCCTTCACTGTGAAAAGTCATAATACTAGAGAATATTTCTATAGAAAATTAAAATATAGTTATTTTGTGGAAATGGGAAACAGAAGTGTGTTGAATAGTAATGGAAGTAAGATAAGTGTTGCAAAGGAGGGCACAATTTCTATTTTCCCAGGAATGATTGTGAAAAGAAACAAGCATGGTCTTCTAAAATAGTGATATAGCATAGAAGAGAAAAGTTTAAATTATTCAAAGTGGTGGTTTCTGATGAGCAGGAAATAAGCAAGGGTGGAAAGGGATTGATTTTTCCCGTTAAATCTTTGTGAAATTATTTAAGTATTTGAATATTGTGCAGCTATGCCATGCTTTAAATTGTATCTGAAATTAACAACAACAACATAAGTTTCAACTTTAAGTAAGGAAGAGAAACAAAACACATTCTTGACACTTGAAAGATACTTGAAAGATTCTGGTGAGACAAGATGGAGAGAGGTTTGTATGAAAAATAAAGAAAAAAAACCTGATAGTGAATTTGGAGCTTCATTGGGGAAAATGCTTTTCAACGTTAGAAAAGTTGATTTTAAATTCCACATGAGATAGGTAATTATTGATGGACCTTAGATAGAGTGCATTTTTATTTTCCAGGCCTTTTATACTATACTCTGTGAAGAGAAGAAACAGTGTTCACTTAAGTCAGCAAGTATTTATTAAATAACTGCCACTTTCTATTTATTTATCAAGATCTTCTTCCTAGTTTCTAATAATTTTAGGTGATGGGGTATGTGAGAAGTAAAGTAATAAAAACAGTAATACTTTCTTGATCAAACTATTCGCCTTAAGGCTTTAAGGATTCTCTTGGGAAGTCCCAAATTATCTTCTGCTATGGTGTCTCCACTCAGTTCTTTAGTCTTTGATTAAGAAAGTGCTTAAAGTACTGTAAGCATAAATTCAATTATCAATCTTTGTTAACTTCGAATGTGATTTGCAAATGATAGTGGCTGCTTCCTTAAATTAAGGCCCCTTTTTAGACCTGCAAAAAATAAAATAAAATAAAATAAAATAAAAAAGCCTGAATGATGCCCCTGCATATTCTTTCTTTAACTAGAGGTTCTTAAACATTAAAGCACATAGGAATCATTTGGGAATCCTATTTAAAATACAAATTGTAGGGCCTCATCTCAAGAAATTCTGATTCAAAATTCTGAGTCTGATACCCAGGAATCAATCAATCTCTCTCTTTCTAAATAAGCCACTATACTTTTTCAAGTGGCTTAAGGGCAATACATTTTGGGGGGAGAAAAAAAGCCTAAAATATCTGTTATGCTTTTGTGCTCTCTTTGGCAGCTACATTCTCTCTGGCTAATTCTTGTTCTCCTGCAGTGATAATAGGAGGAATATTATTAACAACTTTTAGCAGAAAGACATTCTACTCAGAGTCTGAACTAAAACTCAAAACCCTATTGGGGAGAACCATGGCTCAAAAACAACTTATTTGCTACATTTAAAGAATCATAAAGCAGCAGCAGCAAATGTGCCATATAATTTCATGTTTCTTGCCCAATATTGTCTGTTATAATTACATATATCAATATTCTATCTTTAAAGATGCATTCTTCAAATAAATTAAGAATTTCTTAGAGAGAGAGAGATTATATGACATTTTAAACCATAATGACCCTTAATATTATAAAATTTTTACAGCAGAACCAAATTAGAGAGCTCATAAATTGTGGAGTTATTTCCTAGAGTTTGAACAAACAATCTCAATAATCCCTCTCCCTGAAAAAAATGATACAAGAATAGGCTGTTTTCTCTCTTTCTCTATTTAGAGAAGTTCTGGGTTTATAGAACAGTCAAAAATAATATACAGGATTTCCACACACCACCCCACAACAACACCTTGCATTTGTGTGGAACATTTGCTACAATTGATAATATCATATTTTTATATTTATACTATTAATTAAAGTTCATGGCTTAACTTAGAGGTCACTGTGTAGTGTAGCTCCATGGATATTTTATATTTATATACACAATCTAACATTTTCCCTTTCAATCATATTCAGATATACATTTCAGTGCCATTAATAGCTTGAGAGGGTTGTGCTAGCATCGTTACCCTCCATTACCTAAACATTTCCATCATTGCAAATAGGAACCCTGTACATTTTAAGCCTTAACTTCCCATTCTGTATTCCTACTCCATTCGCTCTAACCTATGTTTTACCTTCTGACTCTATCAGTTTGCTTATTCTTATTATTTCAAATCAGTAAGATCGTACAATATTTATTCTTTTGTGCTGGCTTATTTCACCCAACCTGATGTCTTCAAGGTACATCTATGGTATTGCATGCATCCAGACTTCATTCCTTTTAACAGCTGAATAATATTCCATTGTATGTATATACCACATTTTATTTATCCATTCTTCTTTTGATGAAAAGAATAGGTTGTTTGCTTTATGCACAATAATTCACAATTGCAAAGATAATGTTAGATTCTTTTTTGAAATATTCTTAGCAGTTAAGTAAACCTGGGAAGATATTAACAGAAAGTAAGAAAAATGAAACTTCACTGAGCAAAAATAAAAAGTTTGCAAAGTGTTTCTTTTCAAATACAATGAGGTATTTGCTTAATTAAAAACAACAACAACAAAAAAAACCAACAAAAAATACCAACAACATCAAAAAGGCCTTCATCAACCAATGCAGAATATTCCAGATAATTTCGGGTCAGCTAATAAGTTTGCCAATTGCATTCTCAGAACATTTTAAGTACTACCACGGCTCTGTTTCTAAACAATTGTCTAGAGAGAATCCCAGGAATAACCCACAATGTAGAGTATAGCTTTGGGGAAATCTTCCCATACTTTTCTTAGAGGTCAGTCAGCTGACATTCTTCAACTCCATTTTCTCCTACAGTAGCCACTAGCTAAATGAGGCTTGTCAAAAGATGTGGCTCTACATGATTTGGTTACAGCAGAGAGATGTGGCTATTCAAATTGAGATGTGCTCCAACTATAAGACACATGCAGCTTTGGAAGATTTCTCATGGAAAAAAACTACAACTATGATGTGAAATATTTCATTAATAAACAATTTAATGTTGATTACATGCAGAAAAGACCATATTTTTTGATATATTGGGACAAATAAAATACACTTAAAATTAATTCCTTCCGTTTCTTTTTACTTTTTTCAACTACGGCTGCTAGAAAACAAAAAAATTACATATATGGCTCACATGATATTTCTATTGGGAAGCGACACCATAAGGATCACAGTAGAAATGAGCCCCTTATATGTTAAAATTTTGAAATACTATCAACAGCACCTCCAGTCATATTTCTTAGTCTTTCTTGACAATGAGGTTAAAAGACAGCAGCTGCAATAGAGACCCATGTAGCAGTAGATGTTTCCTGTCTGCTTTCCTGCTACTCTGCTGTTGTCAGTATTTTGCAGCTGCCTTCGCTTTTGAGAACTGGCCTCCTCTTTGTCTCTGCCCTCAGAAGTGATGGCTCTATCCTGGTATCTGTCCTCAAATGACTCTTCTTTCTGAATGTTATATAACTACTTCCACAACATTCAAGAAAAGAAATTTGATGCAGTAGGTTTTTGTTTTTTTACCCTAGGCTGTTTTCCAATAAAAAGGGCAAGAAAAATATCAAGAATTCTTAATCATAATGGCAATTGATATTTAGTTTGAATTTCTTTGTCTTGGAATATGTAAAGGTGTTAGATTTTACTGAATTGGCAGAATATCTGGAACTTTTAATTATAGGAATAAGAAGTATAAAGAGTGAGAAAAGATTTTTTTCTCCCTAGGGAGAAGTGGTTTACTAATCAAATTAATAATGTAAAAGTTTTCTTTTTTCAGAACTAATTATAATTATCTCTTACTTGATTATTGAAGCAGTTTCCCTCTGCTAGGCAATATTTGTTAACCAAGTTTAGCTCTAATATGCACCAAAAAGACTGATTTAAAAAAATATATATATCACCTGTTATTGTCATTTATCCACTTAGAGTGAATTTTGCTAAAATTATACAAAATAAATAACTATTAAGTTATATTAATTTTGGCACAGTACTATTTCTTTTAAAAATAGTTAAGGAAAAAATACTTGTTTTAAGTTTTCTAGAGTATTAACCAAAGTTTCAATATTTTAACCTGGAATATAGCCAATCTTTGGACAACATTTGACTTTCAGTGTAATTTTTCTGTAATTCTAAAACTTCTCTAAATCTCTAAAGTTTATTATTACAAAAAATTCATAGCTGCTCTGAATAAAGACTTAAATGTACTATTATATTACTAAATGTTATAAACAAATATAACTTTGGACTAACACGCATTTTCTTGGAATTTCTTTTTAGCTAGAAGCCAGACAAACATGTAAAACATAAATATACATATATATATACATATATATATATATATATATATAT
>JAQZBX010040067.1:0-22799 GCA_029593785.1 Cabassous unicinctus
GGATGACTTATTTTAGTCCAACTCTGTCACTCTCAGGAACACAGATGCCAATGAAGAGCCCACTAATTAGGCATCAATCTCTGGGGTTATCCCCACTTGTATAGGACCTGGGTGTCACCAGAGCCCTCAGGGGTCCCTCAGTGTGGGATGATACCCACTTTGGTGTTCTATGAGATCTTACTGAGGTGTGCATAAGTATTACCTGATGCTGTCTTGAAATTTGCAGTTAAAGAGGAAATTCTGCACATCTCAATAGAGCAAGACCAGGGCAATCCATGGAGCTTGACCAGGAATACTTCACCTCCCTCAGGACCCAGCATCATGGAGACTTCACAGGACAGGCATAAAAGCAGCTCTATGTGCAGAATTTTTATGGCCCATGGGAGCCTTTTCTTACACATCTGCTTTTAGTAATATTTGATTATAAAGCTCATAGGAATTGACTTCTGTGGACATTGAGAGTTTTCAGGTCTTTCCATCTCTTAAGTATGTATTCTCACAATTCATCCTGCAGGGAACCTTCACAGACCCCATTCTGGTGTCCAGGCTGCTGAGCATCTCCTCATGTAGGTCAGGTCTGGGAGAGCCTCCTCCAGACTCCCATGTCAGGCCCTGAACATAGTGAGACTAGATCACTGCTCTTTCATCCTGATGGCTTTTGCAATTTCCTTTCTGACCCATGGGCTCCACATCTCCATACTCTCACTCTTCACATCTGTACCAAGAGGAGGCTAGAATCTGCAGCATGTAATCTATTTTTAACCTCATCCATTGTGTCTTTCATTCCCATAAGCTCTGTTAATTTTCTTTACAGGATTTCAAATTGTTCTTTAAGCTCATCCATTATATTAATATCCTTTATTTCTTTTGTCATATTTTTCTTCAGCTCCTTGAATTCATATCAGAAAATTGTGTGATTGTCATTGATTATCTGTCTTAAATATTGTGTCTCATCAGAAGTTTTGATTTGTTCCTTTGGCTGGGCCATATTTCCTGTTTCTTAGTACGGCTTGTAATTTTTTGCTGATGTCTAGGCATCTGATTATATTGGTGGATTTACTCTGATGGTCAATTTCTCTCTCTTAACTAGTGGTTTTTTTTCACAGCTCTTCATTAATTTTTGGTTCAACATATTCTAAGCCTTTAAAACTTCCCTGCTTAAGTTATCAAAATAGGGCCTGGATCCCACTAAAATGGCACAGATCTGATCCAAGGTGTCTGGGAATAGAGACTCCAAATAGCATTTTTTCTCCTTGCAATTTCCCGGCCTGGCAGTGGGTGATGCTCTTTGGAAAATCTTACCATGGATGTGTCTTTTTCAACCTCTACTTGGCCATTATTCAGTTCTGGCCAGAGTAAAGATTTAAATTGGGCTCTGCTGGCCAAACTCATTGAAGAGAAAGCACTCTCTGCACTCTGCTTCTTAAGGAAGATGTCTGTTTCCTTCTCAGTTAGCCATGGGTTTTAGGCAGGCTGTTCACCTTTAATTTAGGGGATGGGTGCCATTCCCATCCATGGGGGCTAGTAACTTAGGGTTTTCATTTTGAGTTCTTCATCTCTCAATCAACCTTCCTGGACAATGCACAGCACTCTCTTGGTCTGTTGTTCCCCAACACAGCTCCTTTTGAGAGATTTTTCCCTTCCTACATTGTTTTTGTGAGAATTGAGCTGTGCATACCTACACCAATGTTACCTTCCCAGACATCCCCTTTGATCTTCATTTTCTTTTCTTAACATTTCTCAGTGGTTACTGCTTCCAATGTGGGGTAGATATTTGTCATTTATTGTTCCCCTCATATCCTAAAAAGAAACAATAATTTTAGAAATTCCTTTAGATCCACATTCACAGATAATATGATTCAACATTGTTAACATGTCAATTACCCAATTGATAAAATTAAATCATCTCAAAATTCCTAACAACTTTCTAGAGGAATATCAGAGCCCAGTTCTAAAAGTTATGTGAAAGAAAAACGCCCAAGTATAGTGACATTGAATTACAAACTCTAGCTGCCAAATGGGAACTTTCTTCCCCTGGGGCACTTTGAATCATTGTGTTCAGGGTCTGGCAGGCAAAAAGAGGAGGCAGCATCTCAGAAGGTTAATTCACCCTGATCATCAGGATGAGAAGGAATCGGGTGTTTTGCTGTATATTAGAGGGAAGGAGGAGTATTAGCATCCACATGATTTATTTGGACATCTCTTAATAGCCCCTCTCCAATTATGTTAATAAATGGACAAGGGCAATCCTTGTCTGAGATGGGCATGGTGACTATGATATTGGGCACTTAAGAGCTCATAATCTGAGAGTTAAGGGAGGGAGGAGTAACTAACACTGGAGTGACCACTTTGCCTTCTCTGATGGAGATAGCAGCCCATCATAATTATTGGTCTTTTTCTTGTAAACCATTCATTTATGAAGTTTGAGTTTCTGCACCACATCAGGATCTCTGAAGTTCTTGACACCAGTGCAGACTTCTGGTATCCACCCAAAGCATAGATGAGGGATCACTCAATAAGAATTCTCATTTCCACATTCTCCAGGGGATTCCTAACCTGTAAGATCTTCAGTGGTATTAGGAGCCCCAGAAGTTGTGTGCTGCTGATGGGTCTTTCTCTCTGTTGTGTTTTGACTGCTTTAATTTTAACTGCACAACACAGTCTGTATCATGGAATTATCATCACATTTTAAAAAGTTTTTTTAGAGGGCCAAGAGATGGAACCCAGGACATCATATGTGGGAAGCAGTTGCTCAAAACATTGAACAACACTTGCTCCCTTATCATCACATTTTAAAAAATTTTTTAAAAAGATACTTAGGTTGCATAAATGTTACACAAAAAAAGTAGGGATAACCATATACCTGACTTCCAACACTTTCCACTACCTCTCACATACACATCCTTCATTAATGTGGCACATTCATTGCAATTGAAAAACACATCCTGGGGCTTTGCCATTAAGTATGGACCATAGTTCACATTGTAAACCACATTCTCTCCCATACAGTTCTACATGTCATATGATGATATAAAATGACTTATATCGGTCATTGCAATGTCTCTCAGGACAATTCTCAAGTCCCAAAAAAACCCCTGTATTACAACTGCTTTTCCCTCTCCCTGCCCCCAGAGACTTCAGTGGTCACTGGCTCCACATCAATATTGTAATTTCTTCCATTGCTTGAATCACAATATGTCTATAGTAGAATACCAGTGATTCCACTCAGGTCCATAACTCTTCCTCCAAACCTGAGGAGTCTCAGATGGTGATGTTCACTCTGCATCCTTTATATCCCATGTGGAAGATGGATGGGATTATGCTGCCTGCAGCTGCAGACTCTCTCCATTCCCTGGGACAGCCATTGTCCATCATCATCTCCCTGCCAGTTGGCCTGGTTGAGTCCAATGAGCTGTAGAGTAAGAGTTGCTGCTCCACCAAGATTTAGTGCCTACCTAAACCACATGGACAGCCCAAAGACTCACATCTCTGGATGTACACCTACAGACTACAGCACCAAGTATAGGTTTGAATAGGAGGGACAGATGAGTCATGTGCAGGGAAGACATTAGTGAGTCCAACTCTGTCACTCTCAAGAGCACAAACTCCAAAGTAGGGACCTCTGGCAAGGCACCAAACTCCAGAGCTTTCCACCCTGACATAGGACTTGGGTGTCTCCAGAGCAACCAGTAGCCCCACTATTTGGGTTGATATACACTTTGGAATTCTATGAGATCCTACTGAGATGTGCATAAGCGTTACCTCTGGGATGACCTCCCTAATCATTTTGAAGTCTTTTAGCCATATAAACTCATTCGTCTTTACCTTTTCCCCCTTTTATTCAAGGCCTTTTCTCACCCACATTGCCAGTTGGCACTCTGTAGCAATCTCTCAGTGCCAAGGAGGCTCACTCATAGGAGTCATGTCCCAAGCTAGGAGGAAGGTAATGCATTCATATGTTGAGTTTGGCTTAGAAAGAGGCCACATTTGAGCAACAAGGAGGTTATCAGGAGGCAAACCTTAGGCACCACATAACAATAGGCTAAGTTTCAATTTCAAGAGCAAAGACTGATAAAGCTAGTCATCAATATCAAGGGCCCATCAGTGGATCATCCTTCTTCACCAGTGAATGCCCCTGCAATTGGGGGCCTGTTGCTGCTCCCTTAGAAAAATGTGGCAGAGATCTCCAGGATGGGAATTCAGTATTCTCTCATTTATTGTGTGATTCTCCACACACTGTGACAATGCCCAGTGAACATTTGAACATTTTTATAAAACTTATATTTATGCTCAGGAGAACTTCCTCACATACATCCCCCATCCCTAACATCCCACACCAATGATTCCTTCCCCATGCCTGTTGTAACCCTTCTGTGATCCAAAGCTTCTTCAAAGATGAAGCCATTATAATTGCTGAATACAATTAATAAGGAAATGAAATAATGATAAGTTTAAATGTAAGAGATAAAATACAGAAAAACAAAAATTAAACTAAAAGTAAAATTAAATGAAAAGTCTGGGGTATTAAAAAATTGAAAAATATAAGAAAAATTTTTGACATTTTGCCTTTCATCACTGCAATATCTGGTGTCTAGTCTGTACCTTGGCACCTTTCCCCTTTCATTGCCCAGTTTCTCACTGATTTTCATTTTGTTTCGAAGAAGTTTTAAGTCACAGCAAAGTCCCACACAGAATACAGAAGACTCTCATATACCCAACATTCTCCCCCTTCACTGCCATATTAATACCTTTTTATATTCAGATAATAGCATTGTTATAACTGATATACAAATAGTGAAACATAGCTACTAAACACTGCCAATGATTTACATTATGGTTTATGTTTTAGACCGTACACTTTTACAAATTTTGATGATATTTACCATGTGCTGTGTCCATCACTGTATAGCAATGAAGAACATTTCTACTGACCACTTAATACCCCCTGTTTTATCTATTCTATTTTCCCACCCCATGTTCCTGGGGCCCACAGCAAACCCCTGGCTTGACTCATTGGATGACAAGATTCATAGTTAAATGCAACAAGAGGTCTTGACACACTGGTTTGTCCTCCCCTATTAATAGTCACCCTTGATCTTGAGAGACTCCCACCTGTCTATTTCTGAACAAATTTGGCCTCCCAAAGATGGGAGTCCAACTAATGGACTAATTATGTGGCTCTCCACGCACTGATAAAACACAATATGATAGAATGAACACTCACACACTCCCTAGAAGCCTGTTCTAGGTGCTATTTGTCCTGAATGACCCTGCAACCAACACCCTAAACCAGTGACCCTTCTTTGTAATTTTTCCATAAGAGCATTCCCATCTCTGTACTTTCAACCTCATACCCACAAATCCCCAGTGTTCACTTGGTCCCCCTCCCAACCCTCCCCCCAGTATACTGGACCTTCTTACCCATCCTTCCCAATCTACCCACCTATCAACCCTGCACCACCCAACTCAATTATATCACTAACCTCCTGACCTATCCCTTCAATACACAACTATACTCTATCAAGTTACCATAGATTATATCCATATGGGTGATGGCTCACAACCTTCTCTTCTCTTTCTATTACATGTAAACCTATCTTACAGACAATAGCTCTCTGATACTGCTCACTTTCCTTAATTCATATCAGTGAGGTCATGTACTGTTCATCCTTCAATGCCTGGCATGCTTCACTCAACATAAGGTCTTCAAGATTCATACATTTATCCCGTGTATTAGCACTTTATTCCTTCTTACAACAGAGTAATATTCCATTGTATGTATGGACCACATTTTGTTGATCCATTCATCTGTTGATGGGCACCTGGATTGATTCCAACTTTTGTCAATAGTGAACAATGCCATTATGAACATTGGTGTGCATATATCTGTTACATCTTTGTTTCAATTCTTCAGGGTATATACACAGCAGTGGAATCACTGGATCATATGGAAGTTCTATAGTTAGTTTTTTGAGGAACTGCCAAACTGTCCTCCATATTTGCTGGACCATTCTACAATCCCACCAGCAGTGGATGAGGGTTCCAATTCCTTCACATCCTCTCCAACACTTATAGTCTGATGTTTTTTTAATAGCCAACATTCTAATGGTCGTAAGATAGTATCTCTTTGTAGTTTTGATTTGCATTTCCCTAATAGCTAGGGATGTTCAGCATCTTTTTGTGTGCTTTATAGCCATTTATATTTCTTCCTCAGAGGAGTGTCTTTTCAAGTCACTTACACATTTTTTAAATGGGTTGTTTGGCTTTTTAATTTTGAAGTGTAAGATTTCTTATATATGCAGGATATTAGGCTCCTATCAGATTTATACTTGCCAAATATTTTCTCCCATTGGGTAGGCTGCGCTTTTACTTTCTTGATAACATCCTTTGAGGTGCAGAAGAATTTAATTTTGATGAGAACCCAGTTATCTATTTTTTTTCTTTTTCTGCTCCTGCTTTGGTTGTGAAGTGCATGAAGCCATTTCCTATTACAAGGTGCTGTAGATGCTTCCCTATATTATCTTCCAAGGTCTTTATGGTCTTGGCTCTTATATTTAGATCTTTGATCCACCTTGAATTAATTTTTGTAAAAGGTTTAAAATGATGTTCCTCTCTCAATATTTGGAAATGGATATCCAGATTTGCAAAGCACCATTTGTTGAGGAGGCCATTCTCTCCCAATTGAGTGGGCTTGGTGGACTGTCAAATACCAGATGACTGCATATGCAAGGATTAATATTGGAACTCTCAAATTAGTTCCATTGGTCAGTATGTCTATCCTTGTGCCAATACCATGCAGTTTTGACCACTGTAGCTTTTTAGTATGTTTTAAACTCAGGTAGTGTGATATATCTGACTTCATTTTTCTTTTTCAATATATCTTTGGGGATTCAGGGCCTCTTACCCTTCCAATTAAATTTTGTAGTTAGTTTTTCCAATTCATTATAAAATACAGTGTGGATTTTTATTGGTATTGCATTAAAACTCTAGATTAGTTTGGGTAGGATAGACATCTTGATAATGTTTAGTCTTCCTATCCATGAACAGGGAATATTCCTCCATTACTTAAGTCTTCTTTGATTTCCTTTAACAGTTTTGTGTAGTTTTCTGTATATAAGTCCTTTACATCTTTAGTTAAATTTATTCCTAGGTATTTGATACTTTTATTTACTATTGTAAATGGTATTTTTTCTTGATTGCCTCTTCAGATTGCTCATTATTGTTGTACAGAAATGTTGCTCATTTTTGAGCATTGATCTTATAGCCAGCAATATTACTGAACTCCTTTATAAGTTCTAGAAGTTTGCTGTAGATCTCTCTGTGCTTTCTATATATAGGATCATGTCATCTGCAAATAATGAAATTTTTACTTCTTCTTTTCCAATCTGAATGCCTTTTATATCCTTTTCTTGCCTCAGTGCTCGAGCAAGTATTTCTAAGACAATGTTAAAGAGGAGTGGTGAGAGTGGGCATCCTTGTCTTGTTCCCGATCTCAGAGGGAAGGATTTTAGGATTTCACCTCTGAAGATGATTTTGGCTTTGAGTTTTTCATATACACCTTTTATCATATTCAGAAAGTTTCCTTCTATTCCTATATTTTGCAGTGTTTTTTTCAGGAAAGCGTGCTGTATTTTGTTGAATGCTTTTTCTGCATCTGTAGAGATAATCATGGGATTTTTTTCTTTCAGTTTGTTTATGTTGTGTATTACATTGATTGATTTTCTTATATTGAACCATCCTTGCATGCCTGGAATTAACCCACTTGGTCATGTTGTATAATCCTTTTGATATGTTGTTGAATGCGATTAGCAAGTATTTTGTTGAGGATTTTAGCATCTAGGTTCATTAGAGAAATTGGTCTCTAATTTTCCTTTCTAGTGGTATCTTTGTTTGGTTTTGGTATTAGGGTAATGTTGACATTGTAGAATGAGTTAAGCAATATTCCTTCTACTTCTATTTTCTGAAAGAGCTTAAGCAGAATTGGTATTATCTCTCTCTGGAATGTTTGGTAGAATTCAGCTGTGAAGCCATATTGTCCTGGGCTCTTCTTAGTTGGGAGGGTTTTGATGACTGTGTCTACCTCTTTACTTTTAATTGGACTGGTGAGTTCATCAATTTCTTCTTTCATCAATGTAGGCTGTGTGTGAGATTCTAGGAATTTGTCCATTTCCTCTAAATTATCATTCTTGTTGGCATATAATTTTTCAAAGTGTCCTCTTATGATACTCTGTATTTCTGTGGGATCAGTGTTGCTATCCTCTTCCTTATTTCTTATTTTGTATACTTGCATCTGCTTTTTTTCTTTGTTAGTCTGGCTAAGCATTTGTCAATTTTATTGATCTTCTCTAAGAACAAGCTTTTGGTTTTATTTTTTCTAGTTCTTTATTTTCTCTTTCATTTAGTTCTGCCCTAATCTTTGTTATTTCCTTCTTTCTAGTTCCTTTTGGTTTAATTTGTGGTTGTTTTTCCAATTCCTCCAGGTGTCCAGTTGGGCCTTCAAATTTAGCTTTTTTTCTTTTTTGATAAATGCATTTATGGCTATGAATTTCCCTCTCAGTACAGCTTTGGCCGCGTCCCATTGGTTTTGATATGTTGTGTTGTCATTTTCATTCGTTTCAAGGTAGTTACTGATTTCTTTTGAGATTTCCTCCTTGACCCACTCTTTGTCTAATAGTGTGTTGTTTAACTTCCATATCTTTGTGCCCAATCTGGTTCTCTGGCCCTTAATGATTTTGAACTTCATTCCACTGTGGTCAGAATAATTACTTTGTATAATCTCAATCTTTCTGAAATCACTTTGAGTTGTTCTGTGGCCTAGGATGTGGTCTATCTTGGATTATGATTCATGTGCACTCAAGAAGAATGTATATCCAGCTGTATTTGTGTGTAGCATTCTGTATATATCACTAAGATCCTATAATATATTATTCAGAGTCTTTGGTTCTTTATTGATTCTCTGTTGAGATGTTCTGTTTCATGATGATAATGGTGAATTAAAGTCCCGCAATATAATTGTAGAGGCTTTCATGTCTCCACTTAATCTTTCCAGTGTTTGTCTCATATATTTTGAGGTGCACTGTTAGGTGCATAAATTATCATTGTTCTTTCTTCTGGAAAGATTACCCATTTTACTTATATATAGTGATCATCCTTGTCTCTTACAATAATTTTTCATTTAAAATTCTTTCTGTCCAATCTTAGTATAGCTACTCCTGACCTTTTTTGGTTGTTGTTTGCTTGTAAAATTGTTTTCCATCCATTAACTTTTAGCCTCTTTGAATCCCTGGGTTTAAGGTGGGTTTCTTGTAGACAACATATAGATGGGTCATATTTCCTCATCCATCCTGCCAATTTGTGTCTCTTGACTGGTGAACTTAATACATTAACATTCAGTGTTATTACTCTCAAGGAATTTCTTACATCAGCCATATTTTCTTTGTGTTTATGTATGTTATATGTTTTTTTTTTCTCTTTTTGTCATTTTAGTTGTTTTTACACTCTTCTCCAATTCTTTCCCTCCTGTTTATTCTTTTCAACATGTAGAACTTCCTTTAGTATTTCTTTAAGGGCAGGTTTCTTATTGGCATAGTCTCTTAAATTCTGTTTATCTGTGAATATTTTGAACTCTCCATCATTTATGAATGCCAGCTTTGCTGGATAGAGAATTCTTGGCTGGAAGTTTTTTTCTTTGAGTACCTTGACTATGTCATACCACTGTCTTCTTGCTTCCATGGTTTTAGATGAGAAATCAGGACTTAATCTTTTGGAGCTTCTCTTGTATGTGATGGTTCTCTTTTCTCTTTCTGCCTTGAGTATTTTCTCTTTGCCTTGAACATTCCACATTTTGACAAGTAAATGTCTTGAAGTAGGTCTGTTAGGATTTATACTCTTTAGGGTGTGCTGTACTTCCTTGACAAGTACATATATCTCCCTCAATAGGGTTGGGAATTTTTCAGCCATTATATCCTTCAACATGCTTTCTATTTCCTTTCCCTTCTCTTCTCCCTCTGGGATGCCTATAATGCATATGTTTGTGTGTTTTTGTTTTTTGTTTAAATCCTTTATTCCCTGCTGGATTTTTTCTATCTTTTTATCTGTCTGTTCTACTATCTTTTTTATGTCAGATGTACTGTATTCCAATCACTAATTCTTTCTTCTGATTGTTCAAATCTTCTGTTATGTGATTCCAGCATCTTTTTAATTTCTTGGATTTTGCTGTTCATCACCATCATATTCATTATCTTTTTATGTATGTTTACAATTTCTTCAGTATGTTTTCCCAGTGTCTTCTTAATATCCTTAATCTCTTACTTCACTTCATTAAGTTGGTCCGTGATATTTGTTTGGGGAGCTTTGATTAGATGTTCAATGTTCTCTATCTCTTCCTGGTTTTTAGTTTGTTCATTGGACTGGTCCATGTCTTCCTGTTTCTTAGTATGTTTTGTAATTTTTTTGTTGTCCTCTAGTCATCATTTTTCTTGGTGGTTTAATTCAGTTGATTAGCTTCTCTCTCTGCTCAAGAGTTTTGTTTATGTGCAGGTTTGTATATGTGTTAAATTTTCTCTTTAACACTTTGGTCTTTTTGTTCTATTTCCTTCCTGTTTTCTATGTTCCCTTGAAGGAAAAAGTTTAGGGCCAGAGAAATTGAAAGATTTAAGAAAAGAAAAAGTATAATAGTAAGTTAGAATAGGGGCTGTATAAGACTTAGTAAAATGGATATTTAACTCATGTAAGCAGTATAGGGTAATAGGAATAAAAAAGTGGAGTACCTACAATGAAATGGAAAACTGAATAGAGAAAAATATATAGAATGATTTGAAAGGTCAGAATGATGAGGATAGAAAAAAAGAGAAAAGAAAAGGGCAGAAAGAAAATGTTAATAATAATTTAAAAAAAGAAAGCAGAATAGACAAGTTAGAAATCAAAACCAGTAAAGTTGAGGAGTAATAAAAAAAAAAAATTGGAATGTAAGCACCAGAATACAAAGCAGAAGATAAAAAGATGAAGGAAGGAAAATAGATAGCATTGTTAAACAAAATCAGTATACACCGAAAATGGGAAATCAAGGAAGAATAAGCACAACAAAGAAGAAACAAGCTAGCAGCACCTAATTTTTAAAAATAACTGGGGAAGGGAGGAAAGAGGAAAGAAAAACAAGAAACAAAACAACAACAACAACAAAAACAAACAAACACACAATCCAGCAGTCAACCAAAGTTAAGGAAGAACAGCTTTCCTTTCTTGGGCCCGTGTGGAGCCTCTCAGGCTGCTTGTGTTCATCAATCAATTACCCTGCAGGCTTCTCTCTGCAGGTTTTAAGGTCAGTTTTAGTGAGTAACCTAAGTTAAATTTTTTTTAAGTAAACTTTTTTTTTTTTTGAAAAATAAGGAACCCAAAAGAAGCTAGAATAAAAATAATGTCTCTGTTTTCACTGTCCTATGGTATCAGCTGGATTTTAGATATCCCTGTGGATCATGACTTTTAGAGGAATTGGGAATTAAACCAGGGACCTCTTACACTCAAGGCAGAGTTTCCTCCACTGAGCTACCCCTCCAACTGGGTCAGCCAGCTATTCAGAAAGCTATTCAGTCACTTTCACCAAGGGAGATATTACTCTACTAAGGCAGGTGGATTCAGCAGGCTATATGAGCAGATCCCCCCACCTCTTGGTCAGGTTGAGTTCCCTTTTGAAATTCAAAAGGGAGTACCCCACACCAAAGTGATTTTTCAAGCCTCTTCTGAAACACCCTCTCCTCCCAGGACACCCTAAATAGGCTCTTGAAAACTTATGTGCTTCCCACTGCCTGACTCCCTCAGGGTAGTTGAAATTCTGATAGCCCTCAGTGCAGACCTATTAAATTGGCTGACTCCACCCTCTCTCAAGCCAAGCCTCTGAATCCCAAGGTAGTTAGGTAAATCAGGCTTTCTCATCAGATTCATCTCTCCCCTCAGACTGGTGCCACTTTGAGACAGCTGGTGTGCTCCCCAAAACTCTAAGGGGGTCCAGGCAACCAAACCCACAGAAAGGGAACCCCTCTCCATCCCTTGTCACAACCCTCCCATGCTTGAACAATGATCCTTTTACTTGGGTGGCTGGCTGGAGTCAGGCTTTTTGTCCTGAGGATGGGGCTTGGCTGTCCATGATTTCCATGGGGCTAAAAACTCATGGTTTTATCTTGAACAATTTATCTCCCTGTCCAGCTCCCTCCATATCAATGCCCCCAAAGGGTCCTGCTCCATTGCCTCCCAGAACAGCTCACTTGGGTTGGATCCTTTCCCCAATCAGCCATCTTTTTTGAGAGAGATGGTAAGTGCCCACTTAAACTGATGTCATCTTGCCCCCAATGTATCATCACATTTTAATCTCCAGACAATATCCTCTAAGGGAGGATCCCCTATTATCTCTATTTTCTGACACATACTGAGTCACACAGATTCCAGGGGCAGTTAAGATTTCAGACCCTGGAGTCAGGGCCTGAATCCACATCCTATAACTGTATCTCACCAGCCAGGAGAGCTTGCACAAATTATGTGGCTTCAACATTTTCCATAAAACAAAATTACTAAAGAAGTGCTGACACTTCTGTGAGTGGATGCCCAGTTTCCCATTTGACCCCCAATGCTTGGTTCATAGGGATTGAGGCTCCATCTTCACCCACTGTTATCCCCTAAGGAGGGCCTCCAGGTAGAAGGAAAGGGGGAGCAGAGTGAAAGGCCTTAGCAAAGGTCCTGCTTTTTCTCAGGTACCTATGATACAGAGGTAAGGCCTAAGGCTACCACTGGGACTACTTCATGCAAAGGCCTAATTCTAGTTCCTCATACATAGCAGCAGAGGCTGATAAATAATACCTGCAAGTGGGAACTGGTTCCCCATTTGTTTTTACTTGGTCAACTCTGTCCCATTTTTCCATCCTGAGACTAAGCTGCTCTTGAGGTCCAGTCCCATGAAATCTGAAGAGTAGTGTAGGAGAGAAAGGGGCTGGATATCAAGTCTTCTCCTGAAGGGAAAATGGGTTTCCTCTGACATTTGGTGCCCCCTAAGCTCCAGACATGGCTCATTAATGAAACATGAAGGGGTGGGGTCTCTGAAGGAGAAGGGGCTACATGTGGCAGTATCCCTAGGAGCGTGCAGTGGGTTTTTCTTTCATGAAGCTATGTTTACAGAAGAGGCAAACTGTTCTTATTCAGATTGTGTGTTTATGGGGACAATGAACATAATTATAGGCATGAAAGCCTCTATAAACCATCCCTTGGTTGTGAAGATTTCAGAATCTAATAATGCTCCTTAGACCAGCATCTTGGCTGAAGGAAAATATGTTTCACCTCAGAAATATTGGAGCATCTGATAGTTTGGGAGAGGGGCTTGTTTGAATTTTAATCAGTCCCAGATCCCCTTGTGGAATATAGGGGCAACTCCCAAATGCTACCCGGATAAGCAGGCCTTGATTTTCACCATGTAGACTTCTATTATGATTAATGGGTGGTTGGGAAGTGGGATGCCTCGATCTAATGAATGGATTGAAGAGAAGTGGGATTCCTCCAGGTGTAGACTGAGATGACTGGAATGTGAAATACACAGCATACACTCTTTCTCCTCCTCTTCTACACAGACATTCATACTAGCATCTCATGGACACTGGCCCACACCAGTGGAGTAGGTACTGGAGTGTCCTTCTCAAATCCATCATTCTCACCAAGGGACATGCATAGAGGCTAGGTAGAGAACAAGACCTTCTTGAGTATTTGGCAAAGCATTCTGTTTGGGCCAAAGGAATGGCAGGGACTGGGAGAAGGAGTACTGTGCTCTTGTCACCATATTGGGCTGTGACCTGGCACCAATACCTGGAGTAGAAGTAGAGGCAGCCAAACTGCCAGAGGAAGGTGGGGGATTGGACGGAAGAGAGAAGACAGTACTAGCTGCATAATGGTCATGGACTTGTGCAGCAACCTTGGTTTCTCTTTTCATTTACCTACATGTCCTTCACTGTGTCACTTATTTTCTAATTTTCCCCTGCTCCCCTCTAGATTCAAGTTGATCCCACTGTGTGCAAATCTTTAAAACTAGCCAATACCTCTAGAGGGAAACACAAGTAAATAAGGATACTTGCAGAGTGAGGATGGCAGACTATGGTGATGACCTAGGGTTGGAAATAGGGGTCAAGATTACATGAGCATTTGGCAGAGGAAGCTTTCATCAGTTATCACCATTTCCATCCTGCAATGAGGAAAGCTAATACATCAAAATAGAAATCTCAGAGGAAACATCACCAGTCTTTATATCTCCCCAAACACATCAGAGTAAGGGGTTGTACAGGCCCTCAGTAAAAAATAAAAGAGGTACTAAACTGAAGGAAAAACATAGGCCAAAGTTCTGATTACTGAATAATATAATTTTAAACTTGACAAAGAGATGCATGGAGCCAGAGAAACATAATTTTTCTGACCTCCTCTGATGGGAATTTCATCAGATTCCAAGAGCTATCAGTGACTGCAGAAATTGATTTGTTGCAGGTAGGAGAACCATACACCCTCAAAAGGCTGAAGCACCTGGGACCATATATTGATTGCTGTTCACCAGAGAAGGGAAATGCTGACATAGGTTGGGGTTCAGATAAAGGAGGAATTCAGAGGCAATAATATTTAAGCTGACACAGAAGGAAAGTGAATAAGATGTGGGCATATGTATGTGTGAGATTGGGAGGTGATGAAGGATGACAATAGTACTCAGTACAGGGAAAATAATAATGCTCCATTGGGTTTCTGTGGTGCTGAAAGGGGGTTTCAAGAATTAATTCCTGGATGCTTAATGGAACCATTAATTAATATTTGGAAAATGGAGGAACTATAAGTTTCACTTGTTTGGAGGAAGGTAATGCCTTCAATCTGAGATATATTTCAACTTAGGTGCCAGTAACTCTTGGGGAAATATAAATAAAAATAAAATAATCTCCCAACCCAAAAATCCTCTCTACAAAGGTAGAAAAAGAAAAACAATTTTGTCATTGAATAAACATTAAAGCAAAATGTGATGTAACACAAGCAATCTGCAAAGATATTCAAAGAAGGAAAGAATTTCAAGCTTTTTTATGTGACTAAACAGATATAACCCACTTCATATATATTCTCAAGTTATTTCTCATAACTTCATGACCAGAGGTAGGTTTACATTTGGAGCCAGGAACACACACCCCAAACCTACACATCTAGAAGTTATGTTCATCTCTTATCAGGAAATTGGGAGAAATTTTCTTTGATCATATTTCAAAGAAATGGCTTCATTTCTTTCTTACCTTGTATGGTAAAATTTGCAGGAGACTCATTTAAATGTGTACACACATTTCAAATTTATGCATGTCAGAAGGACAAAGAAAGTGGTATTACTTACAACTATTGGTTTTCTAAAGTAAATACTCAGAAAGATGGGAAGGAGAAGGTTGTCTCTTCCTTTATGTTCAACAAGGACTTTCTCTTTTTTAAATTTCTATTTACCCTTACATAACACACAAGACTACAGAGGTAAAACCTCACATGTGAGATCCAGATGATAGTATGGTCATTGTCATTGTAGGGACAGAAATTAGGGAAATGTCATCAATCAAAGAAATGGGTCAAATAATAGTACAGTGTATGAAATGAGGAGAGAAGAGAGACTGGAATTGATTATTGAGATGTTTAAATAATATTATTTGAGGAGTGCTTTAATTTCTTTGGCTGCTCAAGCAAATGCCATGCAAAGGGTTGGCTTAAACTATGAGAAATTTTCAGCTAATGGTTTTGAGGCTAAGAGAAAATCCAGACAAAGACATCATCAAAGGGATGCTTTCTCCTAGAAGACTGGCATTCTGGGCATCACTTCTGTTGAGTGATCCTTGGCCCTTAGCTTGTCACATGGCAAGCCACATTGCAGCATCTCCTGGTCTCTACCTTCTCTTCTGGTTCTTTTGATGTTCAGCTTCTGGCTGTCCCTTCTGTGGCTTTCTTTTTGTATGATTTTCATTCTCTTTCAAAGGACTCCTGCAATAGGATTAAGAACCATCCAGATTTATGTGGACCGAACCTTAACTGAAGTACTCTCATCAAAAGATTCTCAGAGGAGTGAATGTGGTTCAGAAGGTTGATCACATGGGAGGTCCCAGGTTTGATACTGGTGCCTTCTAAAATTAAAAAAAAATCCCCAAATAAGTACAAAAAGCAAATGGAAAAACCAACTCAGGAGAGCTGATGTGGCTCAGTTGTTGAGCACTGCCTTCCCTCATATGAGGTCTAGGGTTCAATCCCAGGCCCCAGTATCTGAAAAAAATATTCTCCTATCCTGGCAAGATAGAGGATTGTGACCAGTCCATTTACCAAGAAATCGTGAAAATCTGTTCTTTCTAAGAGGACAGAAATTTAAATAATAAGCAGAGAGACAAGCTTTGGTACAAGCAGCAACTGCCCCATTTGGAGTATGGAATGGTCCCAATGTGTCTGGAGTGAGAGGGCTCACAGGAGATGGGTCCTTCATTTACCTGTGAAGTTGTAAACTCTGATCTTCTGTTAAGATTGCTTTGAGAATTAATGATCATAGTAACAATCTAATATTTAAGTGAAATGTTCTAGGTGTTATTATATTAATATTCTTACAAGCTCTTTAAGGAGGACACTGTTACCATCAATCCCAATTTCTGAAGAGTAAATGGGGGGGACAGAGAGGATAAGCAAATTGCCCTAAGTGGTTCATCTAAGAAGAGACAGACCTGGTGCTGAAATCCAGGCAATGCAGCTGTAATTACTGAGTTGTATAACATTATGCCAGGGAGAGTCTTCCCATCTTTTCCCTTATTAATGTGTCAGGAGGACCCTTGTTAGAAACCTCTAGGCATGACTTCAGTGGTCCATCTAACCTCACATTTGGAAGCTGAAAATTTCAAATCCCTTCTTTGCATCAATAGAAGTGATCTTTTTTATACTCATCTTAAAAAGGTAAACACTCCTGTTATAAACATTATTCTCTCCCTTTTATTTCAAAAATACATAACCATATATATTTATAAACATATATTTATACAAATATATATACATATATTTATTCACTCATATATTGATAGAATTATATACACAGTACACACATATACAAACATATGTATATTCATATAATATACATTAATTTTTCAACTTCCCACTTAGTACTTCAGTGCCAGCTTTGTCCAAAGCTCTGTAAAATCAGCTATGAAGTGTAGTTAAAAAGAACAAACTTGAGACTTCATATCATGAGGAAAAGCACAGAGTTGATCTTGTAGTTATACTGCACAATGACTTATCTCATGTTAGCTCCATCCCAAGTGGTTCAGCTCTGAAAGCAGTAGTGGTGTTTTCAAAGTGCATTCATATTGTACATTCAGTATATCCTGTACATTATGGTAGATGCAGCCACTCCTGTTTTGGAAAAGACAAATATCTTTGCAATAATCTGTTCAAAAAAACTATGACATTCATGCATATAAAATCATAGGTGGTACCCTATCTCCCCTTCCCTCTGACTTGGGGACCTTCAGGACCATAGTTTTGTGGTCCCATCACTGGCTTCTTTCTAGAACCTTGAAGGGTCCCAGGTTTCACATCATGGGGTCTCCACATCATCCACACCCTTCAACTCCCCCTCCCACCTCAGCCTCCCTAGCATTTTTCTCAAAATCAGAGTATAAAGATCCATAAGTAGAATTCTATGGGAGGACTTTCCCACAATAAGTCAGGTTAACAGCAGCAGGATATCTGAGAACAATCAACAGTCAGGGATACCCAATCATTCATTTTTCCTAACCTAGAAAACACCACCAAACCATAAGAGAATCTCTAGGTGGAGGGAGACAATTTCCTTGATGTTTTTATTGGGAGTGGCCAACACAAAGGGATCCTAAATTCCAGAACCCTCAGGAATAGGCAATGAACTATGGACTAAAGTAGACTTACTGGTATTCTGTTGTTGCTGTCGTGATGAGAAACACAAATGGTGCTCAGAAGAGCAGAGGAACCAAGCTTTATTATGCATGCAAGCCCAGAGGAAAGTTCAGTTTCCAAATTCTGGGCCCTGAGCCCCAGTTTTCTGGAGTTTTTATTGGGTCTGCAGGCTCCTGTTCATTGGCTAGTGAGATAGTGGGTGGAATTTTTCCATTACCT
Organism: Cabassous unicinctus; assembly: GCA_029593785.1. Lineage (NCBI taxonomy): Eukaryota > Metazoa > Chordata > Mammalia > Cingulata > Chlamyphoridae > Cabassous > Cabassous unicinctus. Next base: position 18,157 of record JAQZBX010040067.1, read on the forward strand.
TAGGCAACTTAGCAAGCATGGTACCAGAAGCAGAATTACAGGTTATGAAATCAAGCAGGCAGGGTTACAGACCCAGAAGTGCAGGTTTCAGTTCTAAGGTGGGAGATTCTTGTCAGAAAAGTGGAGGGGTAGGGTTGCAGTGACTTTTCTTTGTCAATTCTACTATAGTCTTATTGTGATTCTAGCAATGGAAGAACTTTTATCATTCATGTGTAGGCAGTTGCCACTGGAGGTTCTGAGGGAAGGGAGCGGGGAAAATAGATATAATGTGGGGGCATTTTCAGGACTAGAGAATTTTTCTGAATGACATTACAATGACAGACACAGGCCATTATATGTCTTGCCATAACCTACAAAATTGTGCAGGTCAGAGTGTAAACTACAATGTAAACTACAATCCATGCTTAGTGGCAATGCTCCAGAATGTATTCATCAATTGTAATGAATGCACCACACCAATGAAGAAGGTTATTAATGTGTGAAAATGTGGGAAGGGTAGGGAGCAGGGCATATGGGAATCCCCTATATTTTTAATGTTACATTTATGTAATCTAAATATCTTTTAAAAAATAAAACATATATTTTAAAAAAGGGATCCTAAACATATCATCTTGCTATCCTAGAGTTCACAGTAAAAAGGGAGGATTGGAGAGATAAGGACAAAGCCCAGTAGAACATGTTTTTGAGCCCTGGTTTATGGCTCCAACTTGTTCCTGCTGCAACAGTGCTATATGTAAGGTTTTTAAATTAGTTTTCAATTTAAATGAGTCATTCTCACTCTACCAGATGCTCCCCAAGGAAGTCTAATTTCACACACCTATAACAGTAACATAGAGAAGTGATTTCATTTGCCTTGTCACTACAACAAAGAGGAAAATGGAAAAACATGGCTGAACCACAAAAATCACAACTCTGAGGAAGAATTGGTGCAAAATGAATCAAGATAGTACTCTGATATTGCATATTGTTACTCTGAGACTTGCTCACAGGGTATTAAAAGTCAGAACAGTCCATAAAAGGGTTAAAAGGGAGCACTGGTATCCTGAGCTCTTTACTTGGTTCCTACAGGAAACTCAAAGAAGCCATCTGAGTTTTCCTCCTCTTTCTATATAGGTGGTGACAGAAATGCAGAGAGAGCTTAAGACACTCTCCAGACACAGTGACAAGTGGAGACCAATACTTAGGCTGCTCAGGTCCTAAGACACTTGATCACACCTTGTAGAGTGTGGACATTAGATATTCCAATGAGATCAGGATGGATCAGATACTATGGTATAAAGTGTTTCAGGAAAATAATTTGTTTTCTCAGTGTAAAATAAGCTTTGCGATTCTAATTAACTTGTTAATTTTTCACTTCCTGGGGACAGTGTTAATGTGCCATAGTTGCAGCAAACATGACAAAGTAATGAGAATTTAAAAACAAAGAAGTTTCTTTACTTACATCATGGGACAACCCCCACCCTCCACCAACACACACATACACACAGTGAATACCTGGCAGGGATTCCTGGGGGCAGGTTGCAATGAGCAGGCAGTGGAGGAGGGGACTCAGCCACCCCCTGTGCTTAATTAGTCCCCCTTCTGGGCTTCTGTGGCCCCTGCAGCTCTGTGCATCCTGGGCTGGGAACACTGGGTTGGACCTGCCATGCTTCCAGCTGGAAGTGTGCTCCTAAACAGGGTAACCTACTTGATCCCCTACAAATACACCAAAAACTGTGGCTGTCTCCAAACTGGATAGGACAGAAGGTTGATGTAGTGAAGGTGGGGAGGACTGTGGCTCAGCAGGGTTCCCACAGGGACTCATGTGGGAGGTCAAAGATATCCTTAGTGCTGTTCTAGATGCTTTTTCCTGAGATTTTTCAGATGGGTGGTGTTGTGGATCAAAGCCTGGGTCCAGGCCTGGTGTGGCCTATGGAGTCTGGGTGCAGGTTAGAGTCTCACCTGCTCCTGCTCTTTCTGTGGGTTCTTCTTCCTGAACCTTCAGTGTTGACTGTGCTGAGAAGTCCCCTGAACTCAGGTTCAGGCTTCTGGCCCTGAATACCTTGAACACAATCTCAGTGATTCAGCTAGAGGGCAGGAGGGGGTGCATTTTCACCACCAGGCAGAGACCCAAGCATCCTCCTCTGTGGACCTCCACCCAGGGATGACACCAAACCACCTTTTCTTACTAAACTGCACAGGAAATTCCTCCAAGATCATCTCCAGGGTCCCTGGCACCATGTCCAGAGAAGGAAAATGCTTAATTCCTGTGGAATGAGGAGGAGCCACCCCAGCTCTGGGATTCCTCAGGCACATCCCTGTGAGTAATTAGCTTCCTCTTCATGCCTGAGACTGAGGAGGGACATTTGTTGTGGCTTCTCAGAGGGGTTTTTCTTAAAACTTCATTTGTTGCACTCTTGCCAGGAACTGTTTTATTCTCTACTTTCCCAAGTCATATTTTAGCAAGATTATATTACTAAATATCCATTCATTGAGGGCTTTGCCAACTCAAAATCTGGCATGCTGTAGGACTTTTTGCAGATTCAGTACTCTTGCTAGAGACACTCCTGATAGAGATTCAGAGAGAAGGGAAAAGCTTTGAAAGGAACATGCAAAATATTGCAGCCTTCCAGTGGAGAAGTTGGGGACAGGCCAGTTCAAACTGAGCCGTAATGGAGTCAAAGGTGAAAAGGAAAATGGTGTCCTTATGTATATACTTTTATTTTTTTAAATGGTTAATTTTTCCTGCAGCACTTATTTAGATGGAAAAAAAAAGTTGAAAAAATAAAAGTATGGGAAATAATACTCTCAACATTAATTTTAAATGTTATTTACTCAAAACTCCTAAATTTATAATTTTGTTTTTCTGGCTTTACAAAAAGAAAACTTGGCAGTGAAATTTTTGAAATACACTTTTTAATTTATCTTGTTTTCAAATGAGAAAATTGCCATGTTGTAAAATTTCTTGTACCCCATTGATGATCTTAAGTTATTTTTAAGCTCAGCTTAATGAAATGTCTTTTATTTCACTGTGACTGACATTGTTTAAAATATATATAGGTAGATAGATAGATGTGATACTTGCACAGCATGAGAATGTACTAAAAGTCACTGAAGCGTACACTTTAAAGTGGTTAGTTTTATTTTAAGTGAATTTTACCTTAACAAGATACGTATGCCATTTCCAAATTAGTATAAACTTGTAATAAGTAAAATTTGTGCATTAAGAGAAATCAGTTTTTGAAATTGGAAACATAATGGTGATTTTCAATACTACTATGGCATAATGCATTCCACATTTCTCCAGGATTTAAATGATCAATTTAACAGCCCTGTCAGAGGCTGTTTATTGTAAGTCAGATGATTCATTGAAAGAAACTTTCTCCTGTTGAAAATTCAAAATCTGAAAGCACCTAGTCTAAATTTGTGTATATCTGTGGAAAGGTGGAATTAGGATGTCTATAATGTCATTTTTATATGCCTGTTTCCTACAACAATCATTAATTTATCTGGTGATGAACCATTTTCAAATTCTTTTCTCTTTCTCTGCTTTCAAATTTGAAAATATATTCACATATATCATTAAAAATTACATTAACCAAATAAACTGCAAGGGGATAGGCCTCCTAATAACCATTCACCTTTATATATTGTCAGGATATTTTATTGAGATTTAGAACTAATTATTCTGGAGTCTGTCTATATCCTCTCACACTAATAAAATGCATCAATATTTGTAATCTATTTGCATAAAGATATTTTTTATTTCAGCATAGTATATTTCTTAATTCTATACCATATATACATTAGATATAGTTGATACTATGTACACATACAGTAAATGTTAATTTGTGACTGAAGTGCCCTGATTACATTTGCTTCTCTATTGCTTGACACATAAAGGTAAATACCTACATTTTATATCCCCCTAGGGTTTCTCTGCCTTGTAAATCTTCCCATGATCAAGTCATTACCTCATGTCCCCAAGGGCATTAGTTCTCCCAAAAGACTCTACCAAAGGATTCTGGAGTAGTATGCCCCAGGCTTTCAACTTGGACAAACAACCCCAGCCTTTCAGTCACCAAATATATAGCGGTATTAATATAATATTCACACATTTCCTCCTTAATAACAGCCAGATTTTTAAAATGTTGATAACATTCACAACTTTGGTTCAACTTTCACAACTTTGGTTGAACTGCCTTTGTGTAGATTTGGCCTATGAATACTTTCGTGGCATGGTAGTGATATAACGTTTTTTAAAAGTGATTTATTTTGTAAAAATATCAAATGCATAAAAATGCAAAGAAGTAAAATCCTTTCACTATGATTTCCCAGTTGTTAAAATTCTACAAATCTGCCTACTAAACAAAGAATTCATGAAATATTACTCCAGTGTATTTCTGAAAGAAGGACAATTTCCTAGAAAACCCAAAATCAAAAGTCAACTTTGCTTCAATGATGTAATACAATCCATAGAAACTTTCAACTTAAAAAATATTAATAAATTCTTTTTATTCTAGTAACATATACATGATGTAATTTTCCCACATTTTAAAGTGTATTCTTTTTTTTTTAATTTTTTTTATTTGTAAAATGATATATAAATACATATGCATATATGTGCATTTGTTTACATAAATGTTATTTGTTATATATATATA
>JAQZBX010040068.1:0-22801 GCA_029593785.1 Cabassous unicinctus
GTGGTGGTGACATGTACTGAGATGAGAAAAATGGAAATAAAAACAGATTTGGTGTGTATTTATTTAAAACCCTGGCTAAAATTCTTTATAGTTCTTCTTCAGCATTCCCCCCACAAGACCATTTAGGGCCAGAACCAAGAATAAAAACATACAATAAGTTTATGGCTCTCTAAAATGGCTTTACTATTCCTTCAGCTTTCTCCTATCTTTTATACCCAGAAATTGAAAAACAAAATTTGAAAGAGGAGGAATATATGACTGGCGTTTCAGAACAAGTGCAGACATCACTGATTTCATCATTGCAAGATGAGTAGATATCAAAGGAAAACTACTTATGAATCCCCTTCCCCCTCCCATAATAGACACTTTATTCAAGGAAGCAGCTGCTCTTTTATAAACTGGCCTACCTAGAGCTTGAGAGTCAGAAGCATAGTTTCTTGTGGTAACACTCTTCACCCAAGATGACTCCTATATTCCCCTCTAGTCTTCAAGGACCACACTAACTTTTTTTCTACACTCTGGGATTCCTTGAAAATAGTAGCACAAATAATTTTCCCCAAAATGACTTTATACCTATCAATATAGTTCTACTTTGGAACATTTTTAGTAAATGATTATTCTGCTATCAAGTAAGTAGTTAACAAAGGCAAACATATTGCGCTTTTGTGTTTGTAGTTAGACTAACATGAGTTGCTTCCTATTTTATTCTTTTTGCAAACAATTAACCATATTCTTAACTGATATTTCCCAAATATCCAGAGCTGGAGGTGAGATCATTACAAATTTTGCTACTTAGGAGAACAGAGAAACTTAGGAAATAAAGATAATCCCTTAAAAAATATTTGCATAGAGAGTAGAGTAAGTTTAGTTCTTGGCATATTAAGTCTGAAATGCCCCCAGTTGAAATGTCCACCAAGCAGTTCTATATACTCATCTGAACCTCAAAAAAGAGCTTTGGGCTGGTGATAATAGACATGGCAATTATCCTCTTTGTATATGATATTCAAAACCACAGCAGTGGATGAAATTACCTACTAAATTACCTTGAAATATAACATTTGAGAGATGTAAAGAGAAGATCTCAGCAAAAGGAATTGAAGAACAACAACTAAGAAGTAGCAGGTAAATCCAGTGCTGGCAGTCACAGAAGCCAAGGAAAACCTATTTCAAGTCAGTATATTGTGCTAAAGGATACTTAAGGAGCCATTGGATTTAGCAAAATAAAGTCAGCGTTGACCTTAACCAATATAGTGTTGATAGTGAGGTTAGATATCTGATGCAGTGAATAGAGGACTAAATAGGAGGAGAAGAAATCAAGGCCATGAGTATAGCCTTTAAAGAAATTTGGCCCATTAAGGAACATGGAAGTGACAAATGAATTATTGCTTGTTTTCCTGTATTTTTTTTAAGTTAGAAAAGATCTGAACATGTTCCAGTAATGATAGAAAAGTAGGAAGAGGTTGAGATTCAGAGAAAGATGGATAAATTATAGAAATCACTGGTAAGGTAAAGGAGAAGGGGTCTAAGAGAGAGATGGGGGGCATATTTTCAGAAGGACAACCTTTGTTTTCTTTGAAACAATTAGAAATTAGGCAAGTATGAATGAATGGTATATACAATTATAGGCTAGATGCCAGGCAGTGGAGATATTTCCCTGTGAATGTTTCTGTTTTCTTGTGCAGTATATGAAAGTGAGGAGAAAGGTTTAGGATGGTCATCATTTTGGGGAACAGATTAAAGGAAGTTGGACAGAAGAAAAGGCCAGATAAACATTGGTGATCATGAATTAATACTTGCATCAAATCTTATTTCTAAGAAAATGAGGTCTCTAGCACAAGAGCTTCTGACAAATATGTTCTCTGTAAATATTTCTATGGGATTTGTAAGTGTTTTCTCTCAAAAATTATATGTGGAAACTGTGAAACATATATTTTCTGTACTTTCACCATACTCTTAAAATATATTATTAACCTTGTACTTCTTTTTAAAAGGCTTGACATATGTGGAGTAAATTAGGGAAAATTGTATAATGATTTTATTATTTTTTTTGTTCAAGAATGAATACAGTCCAAGAATTCTATGCACCTACACAAAATTCCACCTTGATGGTGAATTTCAGTTTACCTCTAATAACGAAGATGTTACTCAAGAGATTAATATTGTAGGTGCTTTACTGAATTTTTTCAAATTTCTCCTTGTTTAATGCTAAAAAGAAAATATAGTCAGGGCAGTGCATAAAATAGGAAAGTCATAAGAAATTATAAAAATCACTCCAGAATAATCATCAAGGGAGAAAGTTGCTATTAGGCATCTAAGATTATATGCATTATTTTAATTAAGGGTCCTTGGAAATACATATGGCTTCCTTTGAATAATAAGCATCAACTGATGAGGTATGATTAGAAAATGCAATCTTTTTTACAGATTCAATTAAATCAACTTCATTTCAATAATAGTGAGTGATTAGAAAAATATTATCAGAATCATACTTTGAGTCATCAAAGAACCTTTTTTAAAATTCTGAAATGTAGTTTGCTAGATAATTATTACAGGGCTTAAAAAATGGAGGAAGTTTAAAAGTGATTAAATCATATGTTAATAATTCTATGAATTAATGCTATTGGTGAGTTTTAAAAATTTTCATTTTTTCACAAAAGACAACCATCTCTGCCAGTCAACCTTATAATTAGTGAGATACGAGCCTCAGAAGTTAGTGTGTATCTCACATGCAGGGAAAACATATCCAAATCATCTATAACCCATTGGCCTTATTTTTTTTCCTTTCTCATAAAATTTATTTTGATTTTAAGGCATTTGACTGGGTTAAAATTTGAATGAGATTGTTGTTGCTCCTTTTTTGTTCCATACAAAACCAGGAATGATTAGAATTATAAGAAGATATAAAATATTACAGGTTAAAATGTTATATACTTATTTATCACTAAGAACATCAGACTTTCAGGTTTTAAAAAATTGAGGTTAGCATTTATTTTTAAATCTATTTCATATGCAATTTCAATATGCATTTATCTCTAAGTAGCTAAGACGAAGTATTCAACTATACTGAAATGTCTTCTATTATAGAGAAATTGACAATCACAAAAGGTTTACTTTTTTAAAAGTTGGACTATATATATATTTTTTCAGAAGAAACAAAATAACATCTATTTGTTATAATGATCGGGGTATAGAATATTGCATTGACACATGATTGAATTTATAGAGAAATGCTAAGTTTTTGCTAGAATAAATATAAAAATGAATTATGTGGGGAGCAGAGGTGGCTCAAGTGGTTGAGCACCTGCTTCCCACATGGAAGGTCCCAGGTTTGGTTCCCAGTGCCTCCTGAAAACAAAAAAAAACAACCAATCAGCAAACAAATGATAAAACCAACTCAGGGCAGCCGATGTGGCTCAGTGGTTGAGTGCCAGCTTCCCGCTTATAAGGTCCAGGGATCAATTCTTGGCTCTGGTATATCAAAAAAAAAAGTATTATGCCTAGATCAGAAGGTATAGTTAAGAAAAAACAAAACAAAACAAAACAATATTTACAGGATGCTATCAAATCATTTATACTACGAATATGTAAAAGCTAGTTAAAAGGATTTAAAGTGTTTCCTTCCATGATGATTGACAATTCAGTGAGATAAATAAGTTACATTTGTGTCATCTGCATAGCAATATTAAAATACACTTTCCATCTTTCATGCAATCTATGTAAAAGGGATATATACAAAACATTTACTCTATTCCTTTCTCTTTCTTGCTATGATGACATCTTGGTATAAACATGGAAATCCCAGAGTCATGAAAGGAGGTGTTTTTGTTCCCTAAAAGCTGCTGGGAGCAATACACCAGAAATGGGTTGGCTTTTATAATGGGAATTTATTAGGTTAAAAGCTTGCAGCTCTAAGGCTGTGAAGGTGTCCAGATCAAGGCATCATCAGAGATGCTGTCTCACTGAAAGTTAGCTGTTGGTGATCCTGGACTCCTGCCACATAGCAAGACAACAATGGTGGCTCTGCCAGTCTGGGTCTCTGCCTCCTCCTCCAGGAATTACTTTCTCCCCAAGCTCAGCTGTGGGCTTTGAGGCATATAGCTGTCTCCCTCCTCTCCTCCAGGCCTCTCTCTCAGCCTCTTGGGGTTTCTCTGTCTCTGCTGCCTTTTTCTCTGTGTCTGCTGATTTTAGTCCTCCGTTTATAGAGGACTCCACCAAGAGGACCAAGACCCATCATGGGTCATGACTCACTTAAGTAATCTGGTCAAAGCCCCCCTAACTGAATCCAATCCAATCAAAGGGTCCCAAACCCACAGAAATGGATTGGTTTTAAGAAAATGATCTTTTCTGGGATCCACAGAAAGCTTCAAACTGCCACAGGAGGTAAGGTTGAAAAAAGATGTGGGAAGGAAAGGACTGCTGTTTTTGCTTCCATACTACTGTCCAACATGTAACCAGAGTCAGTGTAAGTGCAACAGAAGCCGGGTTTTCAAAGGGAAACGGCATGACCTTATCATGTTTTAAAAATAAGGAAATCATTCTGAATATTTTATAAGGAATGGGGACATCAAATTCCAGCAACATTGGAGACTAAGCCAGTATAGACTTAATTCCTGCTACATGTTCATAGACATGCTGGAGAAATTTAAAGCTAAATAAATTAGAAAATAATGTAGCTGGAAAAGGAAATGTAATCCATGGTGTCTGAAAGACTGGTTAATCCCAAACCAGAGCTGTAATTTAGGGATTTGAGGTTGTGGCTGCCCAGAAGAACATTGGATTTGCCCTTAGGCCCTGATGTCCATGCCCTGGAGTTTTAATGCCCACTCAGGGATAGAAGACATAGACTTTGACCAAAATGATGAGATCAATGCCTAAAGACAGAACCTCAAAGGACTGATATCTCATTGAATAGGTAGCTAAAAATTTGTGTCTACTGTAGACCCAGGCTGGCTAAAAGAAAACTTGTACATCCAAGATACTGTAGTGTATGCCTATTGGACAAACCATGAGAAACTGACACTCTAAGCCTGCACCATATGTGGTTATACATCCAGCTTTCCATTGTTCACATGGTGTGAAAAATCTCAAATTTAGGAATGTAATGTAAAACTTGCACTAGATTCGTGAAACAACTGTTGTACCTGCTAGTAGCAAGTGGAAAGTGGAAAAAAAGTTTTATATCCATGGTACATGGAAATTCCACAGAACTACACCACACACAGACATATACACAGTAAAAAATTAATCCTCCATGAAAGCATGTGCAATAATCAAGTGAGAGAACACTCTATTAAACTATGATATAAGAATTTTCAGAAACTATTGAAGAAATAGTAGAAATATTAGAAACCATAATGAGTAAATTGAGCACAATGAGAAAAAATAGTTGAAAAAGAATCATATAGTAACTCTAAAAATGAGTAAAATAATCAGTGAAATTAAAAACTCAATGGATGATTTAAAAAGCAAAACTATATGTCTTAAGAACAAATTACTGAACTGAAAACTAAATCTGAAGAAGTAGCCCAGAAACCAGCTAAGGGAAATAAAGAGAATAAAAATATGATAGATATATTTTTGACCTTCTCATTTTAAGTTCCAGAAGAAGAGCATGGAGAGAATGGGTGAGAGACAGTATTTGAAGACATAATGACTGAGACTTCTCTGGGATTTATTAAAGGCATCAATTTTATTTTGAAGATTAAGTCACAAGCAGAATAGATTAAAAATAAATCAAAAGAGAAAAAGAGAGGTTGCCTACAGAAGAATAATAACTAGACTTCGACAGACTCCTCATTAACAACAAAATGGGCCAAAGGACAGTAGAATAACATCTTTAAATGTTAAGGAAATGTAATTCTTAACCTAGAATTCTATATTCATCTAAACATTACTCAAAAGTGGAAAAGAAATGGAGGCATTTTCTGAAAAAGACTAAGTTTCCTATTCACAGGCTTTTTCGGAAATAACTACTGAATAACTACTTTGGTTGGAAGGAAATTGAACCCCAAAGGAAGATATGGAATAAAAGAAGCAATTATGAGCAAAAAAAGTAAAAATGTGGATAAATATAAATAAACAAAAAAATATGTAAGGATAGAGGTACTGAAGTTGAATTGGTATAGGTCAAGAACTGAGGGGAAAGGAGCAGAAGAAGGGGAGAACTAGATATGAGAAAGTATCAGGATGAGAGATGACTGAGTTCATTCCAGAGAAGTTAGAGAGAAGATAATGGGTTCAAGAGAGCATTTTGAATGCATGATAGTTGGACTGCCTTAATGCTGCTAGGGGAAAATTTCATAGCCCACCATCATTTGTATTCTTTCTGTATATATGGCATGTTTATCAAATTTTCCACTAGTCGTCCATATTTTCATCACACACACAAACACACAAGTGAGTTCTACTACTAGCATTTTATTGTATAAAAAGCAGTGCATTGAGAGCTTTAAGATCTGTTTTGGTTTTGTTTAGAAACAGCTACTTGACATTCTGCTAATGATTTTGATTTTCAACCTCTATTTCCTTGTCTGAAAATTGAGATGATTAGATCAGACAACCAAGATTTTTTTTTTCATCATTTGCTACTCCATACATTTATGTAAAACATTGACCTTTTAGGGAATTGATTTGTTATTTATAGATGTATATTTAAATTATATATTTCACAATGGTATATTGCCCAGCAGTTACTTTTTCCATTAAGAAATGAAGACAAATGAAGTTATTTATTGCACGAATGACATATTAAAATCTAAGATAATGAAACCCAGGGGACCTCTTAATTTGCCTAAATAAATGAGATAATTCACTAGAGCATAACCCCAGTATGTGTCCCCAATCTGCTAAATAAGTTGAATGGGGGGACACTGGTTTCCCCTGTCCTCTTTAAAAAAGAAAACATTGTTAACAACTTAAAATATGTGAAGGGAAAAATAAAACATGCATATCATTAAATGTAGCCTCTTTGGATTCTGTCTTTCACTAAGTAAAATATATTTTAAATGGATGAACCTACATTTCTATTATTAGATACATTGTTCTCATTGCCAAAAAAGCTCATTACCAAAATGCTTTGGTAAGTTTTTCAGAATTGCCATGATTGCTTTATTTTCAAGTTTGCTGAATGTCTTCCTATGCCTCCTTTTATTTATAATAAATATACTTTGTTATAAATCCATCATGACATTTGATTCATATTTATATGTTAAGGACTTTCTACATGGAAGTTTGATAATGTAATACAATATATACATTTATGGAAAAATGTAAATCTGATTATGTCCATTCTCCATACAAACAATTATCATTTTAGGTGTGCTTATGATTATAATGTTTCTCAATGTCCGATCCCTGAGCCACCTGCATCCAAATCAGCAGGGTACTTATTTTCAAATGGTGAATTCCAGGGTCCCTATGCAGATCATTTGTTAGAAAGTTGGGGAAAGGGCATGCTTGGGAATTTGTATCTTAAAGTTACACAGAGATTTCTGATGCAGGTAGTCTAGGGATCAAACAAGTCCAAACGCTTTACTGTAACCTACTAGACCCTTCACATCCTGTTTCCAATCTGTATTATCACCATCATTGCTTAATATAATTTGACAGGATTTTGGTAGGATTAAATGAAATCATGTATTTAGAGTTCCAATGAAAGGTCTGGTTCATGGTAGATTTTCAACTACATTTCCTCATTTGAAACTTGCAAAAGTCATAAAAATTACCATAGCTCCTCTATCTGACTAGTCCCCTGGCTAAGAGTGGGCTTCCATATGATACAGTGATGGATACAGTAATGTTAGTATCAAAAATATAAATATCACACAACCTTCAAAGAGCAAAGAAAGCAGGACTCCTAAAATTGTGGAAAGGTATCTTCCCTCTGCTTCTTAATCAGCTCCTGGTGGCAGGTTCTGATGACCCTGGTCCTTACACAAAACTCTCTCAGATGTAGATGAGACTGCTCAGTTCATAGGATCTATAGAAGTGAGAAGATCTACAAAACACAGTTTGTCACAGCTGCAGCAGTTGGTTAAAATCCACTTCAGGTTTTAGAAAATAGTCACATCAAACTCTTTAGACAGCCTTAAAATTTTGATATTCTCAGTGTCCTTCAATAATGAACCACAAGTTAAAATGTCAAAGAAATATTGTAATAGGGTTTTAGAGAATATTATCTTACAGAAAAGGAAACCGAGGACCATAGAGGTACAATGACCAAATCTACACATCCTAAATTTAAGGTTATTGTGTTTAAAGCAACAAACATTTAGGGACATATGTTTTTTTCATGATGGTGGTAACATGGAAACATGAATTACAATTACCAGATGAAATAAAGAGACAAAAACATTCTTCACCTTTCCAGATCAGGCTTTGTTTTGGCCTATTATATGGAATGGCTTAAGCCTTTTTTCATATTAATTTATTAATAATTATATAATGTTGCTTAAATTTTTTTGACTAGTCAAGACATCCTACTGCAAATAGCATATCTTTCCCCTTTACTACTTATTGATAAAGTAAAGAGATCTTGTAGAATTTAGTCATCTTCTCCATCTTTGATTTCTTTTTCTCCTTAAAAAAGTTCCTCCTTCCTTTAAAAACTGCTTATTCACTGGTTGGAATCAGAACTTGCACTACTTGCCTATCCATCTTGTTGGGAGTGCTGCCCTCACCTCTCTCCACTTGTGCAAATCGTGTCCATTCTGTAAATAAGATCCAACAAAAGTGCAGTCTCCTCCGAGAGGAGTTCTTGGGCTATTGCTGTCCACAGTGACCACTGCTATTGCCAGCCTTATTTCGTGACCATGCTACGAATTTGACCCTTTTTGGTTTTCATTGCTAATATCTTGGCTTCCTCCCTTTTTAAACCCTTGACCATAAGAACTGCTTCACATTTTCAGCATTTAGCTCTGGGCCCTCCAATTGTAGGTGCTTACAAAGTAATTCTTCAATTTAAATATCTCTAAGATAAAGGATAAGATAAAAGTACAGGATTATATCATACTGGTTAACTGGTTAGCTATAATAGGATTAAAACATTCTTGAGTTGTTGGACTGTGTTGTTCTGTGAGAAATCCTAGGATGTTTGAGAAACAAGCAACGTGTGAAGAAAAAAGGGGCAATCATGGAAATTCTAGAACTTGACGGTGTGCTTTATTTGTACAATTTCTTATTTACATATATATATACTTTGAATTCAACTGAACAATAGCATGAAGATCAGAGAAAGCTGATATTATAAACATCATGAATATAACCTCACATCAAAGGATCTAAAGTCATTGCTTTTCTTACTATTTTTAAAATCTCATGTCTCACTCTGTAGGATGCAGTCTGCAACATTTATTGCCTTTAGAGCTAGAAAAGAAACTGCATCAACAATACAAATGTGTACAGTACAAATTACATATATTTTGGCCCTTATCCAATGATGAAACAATGGAACAATATTCTGAAGATACTATTTCTAAGAAAAAGAAAATTTCAAAAGATGCCCAAATCTATAGTATAAAAGAAGTTTATTTTTTGTTAGTTTTTCCACTTGGTTATATTGGAAAGAAATAATTATATTAAAATTTATATCAAAATGACAATATTGATCTGTTAACCAAATAATTGTCTCTTTGTATGTGGCCAAATCCATTAAGACCAAAATGTCCTTTGTTTAATGGTTGGGTATTAGGAAAAATGTTATCTTTATCCCTTACTAAAGCATTGTTTTATTAAATACTTAAGGAGCAAATTAAAACTACATTATTTAGCATGTACAGATACCTAACACTATGCTTTGAAAATAGAATCTCTAAAACTAAGCTATAAATAGGAAATCTTTGGCCTCTTCTGTCTTGCTGCATTATGTACACTTGATGTATGTTTCTTTAGCATTATCACAAATTTCATTAAATAAATTTACTAATTTTGTCTTCATGATTAATTGCTTTGGATAATTTATCAAATACATGATTTCATAAACATTCAATTATCCTTTTGAAATTTGGGAAGCGGATGTGGCTCAAGTGATTGGGCTCCTGTCTACAATATGGGAGGTCCTGGGTTTGATTCCTGGGGCCTCCTGGTGAAGGCAAGTGGGCCCGCATGCTGAGTTGGTGGCTCACATGGCGAGCTGGTGGCCCATGTGGCAAGCTGGCAGCCCACACAGAGAGCTGGCCCACACGGAGTGCTGGCCTGCATGGAGAGCTGATGCAACAAGATGATACAACAAAAAAGAGACAGAGGAAAAAGGCAATGAGAGACACAACAGGCCAGGGAGCTGAGGTGGCTCAAGCAATTGAGTGCCTCCTCCCACTTTGGAAGCTCCCAGGATTGGTTCCCGGTGCCTCCTAAAGAGAAGACGAGAAGACAAGCAGACACAGAAGAATGTGCAGCCAATGGACACAGAAAGCAGACAGCGAGCACAAGCAATGGAGGGGGAGGGGGGGAGAATAAAAAATATCTTTAAAAAATTAAAAATAAACAACCCCTACCCTGTTTGCCACACCACAGCAGTAGTGGCATCATATCTGCAACAGCAGAGAACTTGATTTCCTGTTGGTGCTAGTGGTGTGTATTGGGGTGGAGGGGAAGAGGTGGAGTTGGGGGAAGCTGCATGTGTCTACACAAAGGCCTGAATTTTCTTTTAGATATAACTTTCAAGAAATATTTTTGTGTAATGTAAAATAAATGATAAAATATATTTTTATTTTTTAAAGTTTACATTTATTTGGAGATACATAAACTCCAAGTCAGCAATCTTGTGTAAACTGAATGTAAGAGAATGTTTGAGTTTCCCAGGCTACTTAAGCAAATGCCATGCCATGAGTTGGCTTAAACATTGGGTTATTAGCTTCCGGTTTTCAGGCCAGGAAAATATCCAAATCAATGCATCATCAAGGCAATGCTTTTCTCCCCAGGCATTCTGGGGCTGGCTGCTGGTGACCCTTGGTCCTTGGCTTGTCACATGACAAGGCACATGGCAGCATCTCCTGGTCTCTTCTTTTCTGGGTTCTGTTTCAACTTCTTGCTTCCTGTGGCTTTCTCTCTATATATCTGAATTTCATTCTTTTATAAAGTACTCCAGTAATAAAATTTAGACCCATCCTGATTGAAGTGGGTCAAACTTTAACTGAAGTAACCTCATCAAAATGTCCTACTTACAATGGGTTCACACCCATTGGAATGGATTAAATTTAAGTACATGTTTTTCTGGGGTACATACAGATATATAGCACAACAGAGGATATGGCTTTGCACAAACCTGCTTCTGATTCTTTCCTGTGTGATATAGATATACCCACAGAAGGAATTACCTCAGATAAGTTAGGATCCCTGGATATTCTCTCATGGTATCCTGTAGCATTTGATTATTTAATAATCAAAGCAAAATATCTGTCTCCTCTTATGAAAATAGCCGCACAATCCCTAGCACCTAATACAATCCCTGACATATAGCCAGCACCCAATTATTTTTTGTTTTTGTCTTTGTTTTTTAGATTCATTGTTTGTGTTGTGCAGTTCCATGGATTTTTTAAAATTTTGTATTCTAATAACATATATAGAATCTAAAATTTCCCCTTTTAACCACATTCAAATATATTTCAGTGCTGATAATTCCATTCATATTGTTGTGCTATACCATCACTACTATCCATAACCAAAACTTTCCCATTGTCCCAAACAGAAACTCTGTACATATTAAGCCTGATCTCCCCATTCCCTACCCCCATCCTATCCCTTGGTAATCTATATTCTAGATTTTGACGTATGAATTTGCTTATTCTACTTATTTCTTTTCAATGAGATCACATATTTGTCCTTTCGTGTCTGGCTTATTTCACTCAACATGATGAATTCAAGGTTCATCCATCTTATTGGATGTGTCAGAACTCCATTCCTCTTTAGGGCTGAATAATATTCTTTTTTGCTTATCCGTTCATCAGCAACTTGGGTTGCTTCCATATTTTGGTAATTGTGAATAATGCCATTATGAACTTCAGGTGAAAATACCTATATGAGTCCCTGCTTTCAATTCTTTGTGTAAATACCTAGAAGTGGGATTGTTGGTTCATATGGTAATTCTATACCTAGCTTTCTGAGGAACTGCCAAACTGTCTTCCACAGTGGCTGTACCATTTTGCATTCTGACTAGCAATGAATGAGTGGTCTTCTTTGTCCACATCTTCTCCAGCCCTTGCAATTTTCTGATTTTTTCAGTAACAATTCTAGTGGGAATGACATGGTATCTCATTGTGGTTTAAATTTACATTTTCCTAATGGCTAATGATGTTAAGCACCTTTGCATGTGCTTTTTGGACATTTCTATATCTTATTTGGGAAGTCTATTAAAATCTTTTATCCAATTTGTAATTGAGTTGTATGTCTTTTTGTTGTTGAGTTGAAGAATTTATTTATATATTCTGGATATTAAACCCTCAAGTAAATTACCTCAAGCATTATCAATACGGGTGAGGATTGATCACTGATAACCATTTGGCACATGTTCATGTTAGTTTTTATAAGTATTTGCCTGCAACTTGTTCAAAGAGCCTCAGTTTATAGTGATAATAATTTACAGTCTACTAAGACAGATAAATACTAATAATTATGCAAATTAGTTGACCCCTTTCATTTATTGCCCTCACTCTTCTTGTATTTGATATCTATGTAATCAAGGCTATTTATTATAAGAAAAATGAGAAAAATACTTTATTCACTAAAGTTATTTTAGAGGATTGTTTTACTTCATAATTCTCTGCATACATTTTTCTAGGCTCAAGAAAGCTGGATCTATTAACATTGGAGACTATCAGAAGTTGCAATTCCTGATATAATTGCCCACATCTTGATTCTAAATATTCCTAATAGGTGTAAACAGCCCTTAATTATTCCTTATAATCAGGTGTTCAGATTTGGAAAATGTTGTCTGAGAGGCTACTGATATTCCTGACTTGTTATAATTTAGGGAGGATTGGAAAAGAAAGAAAAAGATGCAAAAGAAGGAAAGATAATTAAGAGTCCAGATTCTGGAGCTGAATGCTCCGGCTCAAATCTCAGAATTACCTCCTAGCTAAGTGATCTTGGGAAACTTATTTAACTACTTCTGTTTCTTCAATCTGCAAAATGGGATAAGACTGTTGTAAGGATTAAATGAGTTAGTTCATATAAAGAATTTAGAATAATGCCTGGCACATGCCAAGTACTCAATAAACGTTAGCTTCTATCATGATTATTAATATTCGTAGTAGTAATATCATTACCATCACCTAAATACTTCTTGGTGTTGAAGATAGTTAATAGTGAAATACTATGTAGTGAAGATACTTAATTGTTAATATGTCAATCAGAAAATATATAATTCTATTCAAATTACTACTAAAAATGGTAAAAAGGAAAGATCAGTGTTCTGAAATTTCTTTTCCTTAAGCACTAAGAAATACTAACATTCTGTATTCCCTCTCTAGTAACAATGAGAATAGCAAAAGATGTGATTATATTATAAAGTCAGAATAATGAGTATGTGTGCTAAATAATAATAATAGTAATAAAACAGTAAATCCTCCTGATTGGTTGTTTCCAAGCAAATTTGTGAATACATTTTCTCTAGTACAGTTTAATAATATATCAGTGATCACAGTCACCACAAAGAAAGATATCTTAAATTGAAAAACTTCTATCAGTTTTCTGAGACCTGGTAGTAGAAAGCAAGTGTTCTAGTTTAGCAATAGATTTCCAAATGCCAGACTTCATCTCTTTGCCGGAAGCTTTCTGCAAAGCCATAGCTGCCAGTGCACAGATAGTCCAGAAGGGCCAAAAATTTAGCACTTCCATGAAGCAGCACTCATCCAATGCTTGGGGGGAGCTGGTGAATCAGTACGCAGCTCTACTGTTCTTTGGATGAGAAAATTCTGAGACACCTATTTTATACCAGCTTCCAGGTTTTCCTCAGCAGAATTAAGCCACACCCACAGTGGTAGATGGTTCAATAAAATAGCCTTCTATTGACTGTCTGACATTCCTACTCTGCTATCCTCACTTTTCAATGAATTACTTGTGCTTAAATTTGGTCTTGTGGTCTGCTTTTGGGAAAATCCAAACTAAGTCTCATGGTAATTCCACTTTGAGTTTAAGCTGAGAACATAGAGAAGAGATGGAGCTTTCAGTAAGATCAGAAGCTGGAGAGGAAGATTAGAATCAGGGAGTTTGCATTCATAGCAAATTAGCTTGTTGTGGATAGGGATTGTCTTCTTTAATGCCCTGACATTGACAGGTGATTAATGCATAGTTGTTAAAAAAAAAAAAAAAGAAAAGAAAAGAAAAGAAAGAAAAGAAAACAAAAATCACTTTTTTTGGTTTAGGGGGCAAATTAAGGGCCCAGATCTTTAATAAGTAAATTAAATTGCTGTGGATGACTTATTGCTTTCAATGAATTTGCCTACTTTCTTTGCTCCACATCCCATGAATGCCCTATCATTCCCACGGAGTTCAGAGAGCCTTTGCATGGTCTGTCAATCACAGCAACTCTGCAATGACTAAAGCATGCACCAGCCCCCAAACCTGGTGTTCTGAAATCCTTGCTTAGCCCTTTGAGGGGGTGGGGGGTGGGGAGGACTGTAGGAGGTGTAGAGGTTGTAGGGGTGATGGAAACAGTCATTTCTCAGTGTGCTGGAGAGAGGGCTCTTTCTTCTCCAGTGGTATCCTCAGCTGGACTGGCTTGGGTGTTCTACTGCCCCACAATGCTAGAATGCCAAGTTTACCACTGTTTGCTAACATAGGTCTTTAAGTTCACACATTCCTTCCCTGTGGTAGACCTGTGCAACCAAACTGGCTAGGTCACAAGGAATTCCTAATAATAGCCACAAGTTTAGGAACCAGACATCCCATTTATACCTTGGGTTATAATTCTTCTCTTTAAAGTGGATATCCATCTTAGAGGCTTTTGGAATTCTTTAATGACTTTTGATATCCTTTGCTACCAGGTAACTTCAGTTGTAAAGGTATTCTAATACCTTTGAAACCTTAAGAGGGAAAGGATGGGGTCTTGAACCATTTTTTTTTCCTGGAAGCTTAGGTCCTTCATAACAATTTTCCTACCTCTTTCTTCCAAAATGATTAAGCATCACTAATATATGTAGAACTGTGGGATAAAGGCATCTGATTTTGGCAAAGCCTCCTAAATATACCATCAAAAATTTTCCCCAGAAAGAAAAAGCCTTCAAGTAGCAAAAACAAGAGATCTGTTGCCAGGTGCCTGGATGTCTCCATTTCTACATGGCAACTTTTAAATAGCTCCTCTTCTTGGAGGGAGAGAACTGGAGGTAGAGTTTAAGTTTTGCTCACTAGTTACTGTGATATGTGTTTGATCTGAAGTGATACTTTTTGATAGTGTGGAGGTTGTATAAATCCTTGATCTCCAAAGACGGATTTGATTTCAAGTACTTTGTACATACATAGGCTTGCCAGATTATAGGTTTCTGAGTTGGGTTTTAGGTGTCATCAATTTTTCTATTGGCAGAAGTGATCAATAGAAAGGAAGTGGCTTAACAGGATTGTTTTTTTGGGGGGAGGAGTTGCACCAGTAATATATTTTGAATAAGTAACTGCATAGCTCTGGCTATAGTGTGGAGTGTGGGTGGGAGGCAGACATTTAAATCAATTAGAGAGTTTGTGGAGTAGTTAAGATGAGAGACAATTTCACTAAATTTTTACTCTGTCTGGGCACATAGATTTTGTGCACTAATTTTGTGTACCACAATTTAATTTCTCATTTTGGTGGGAAAATAAATTGTTCAAGTCAAAAACACATCCTCGCTTCCTCTCCTGTTGATACCACAGCTTTGAAAAGGGATCCTGAGGCCTGGGAGGATGTTTCTTGCTCTGCTCATCTCCATGGAGATCCCCACAGTCCCCTTGTCCATGACTGGAGGCCTTCAAGTTTGTTAGCCATAGGATATTTTTTTGCTAAATTGGGGGTTTCTCTATCAAAAAGTGACATAAATCAGAGTCAGGTTACATCAGGACGAACATAAGAGCTTGAAGAGAACCATAAAGGACAAACTCCTGTAACAAAGGTTCTCTCTAGGCCATGATTTATCAGATAATGCCTCTCTCTGCTCTGAAAGGTAAGTGAAGGGGAAAAGACTCCCTCCAGATCACTTATCCATAGACGTAAGGCTTGGTTGAGTTTTAGGGCTTTCTGATCCCATCCCTCCCCACCTCCCCAAATTAGCTCCCACTAATCAAGATCTCCACGTCAGTCAAGCTGGTTTCTTCATATTATTTTTTTAAGTCTAAGATTCTTTCAACCCCAAGGTTTTTGCTCATTTTATTTTCCTAGTCTGGAAAGCCTTTCTCCTTTTATACTTTACAATTCTTGAGCCCAAAGTATATACATGGGGTATAAATTCATTGTATGTTCCAAGTGGAATAGAAAATGGTGTGTTCAAGAAAACAGAAGATTAATGTTTACTACTTTTATATTGCTAGTTTTTTTCCCAATTGTGTAAATGTGATATGACTTGTCTCTATCTGAAAATAACTGTTTTATATGTCTCTCCTCTCACCCACTGCACATAGCCCAGTAATGATCACAGTAAAGGCTCAATAGATATTGGCCGGTTGATTCATGGTTCATTCATGATTCATGGTCACACCATGCCATAGTGACTTAGTCTCTCTCACTTTCTCTCTCATATTAATGTATAAAACAGGTGTAATGATTATCTCTCAGCACCAACTTCTATAATAGGCCTCTATTGCGTTTTAAATCTGGCAGAGGACATAAAAACAATCCCACAATGATAGTTCAACTTACAACTTAAGTAAGAGTTATGAACCACAGTTACTTTAATCTGGAATTATAAAAGTGGAACAAACCCCACAAAGTTTTCTGAGTGACTCTGCTTAGAACTAAAGAGAAATTATATTATAGATCCATGATATTTGTATTGCTTTAGTGAGCCTATTATGTTCTACTGAATTGTTCATGCATCAGTGAATAAATTCATTCAAAGCACTGATTGCAGCTGTACTCACCATATTGGGCAATAGGGATACAATAATTGAGGGGAAAGAACAAACCAACCTAGGCCTACTCTCTAGATACTCACAGTTTAATAAATAGATACCTTGTTTCCTTTCCAGACTAGTGAATAAGGAAAGGTTTGTGACAAATTCAGAAAATACAAATACCTTCTTATCCAGAAACATTATTATTTAATATATTTTAAAAAACATGTGTATGTGTGTGTGTGTGTGTATATATATATATATATATATATATATACATATAAATTTAACCTTTATTGAATTTCTTAAAATACTCTTTAAATCCTTTAAATACAATTACAATTATTTCAGGCTGAAAGGAGAGAAACATTTAAATTGTGATAACTATAATTCATCTTTATTACCCTTAAAGCCTAGAAGAAGGTTCTATGTGTAGTTACTTTCCTTTGATGATCTGATCTTGCCTAACATCAGTGAGTCCAACTAACTCCAGGGACATCAATATTATTTAGTGGGAGAGGGAAGTCTTTGTAATGTGGTGTCCAGTAACTCATATTTCACTTTTATGACCCTTTCATATTTTTAAAATACTTTCACTACTGTAAAACAATTCTTTTCTTTCCAATTTACTCTTCCCTTATCCTCTGGTAATGAGTAGGATGATCTGGGAAGGCTGAAGGAGAAACAAGGCACAGGGATCTTGAGATAGATAGTTTGCTTGTGGGGTTTATACACTGGATTTATACAGAAGCCTACTAATTTCACAGAAGTCAAGTAGCTATTTGTTAATGCTATGTGCCACAGGGATCTAAATTTCATATCCATCCAGGGCATGAGATAAGGTAACATGATTACTGGCCAGTATTATAAGAAACATAGATTTTTATGCCTAGAAAGCACTTTAGTATGATCGAAAGAGCAGTGCTTAAGAAGTGAAAGATTTGGGGCTTAGCTTTAGTTCTCTATTAATAACTGGCTGAGACACTTTTTCTAGATTCTGAATCAAACCTCATTTTATATATAAAAAAGAACGTAAGGCTTCGAGTAAGTAATTTAGACCTGGATATGTGACTTGAGCAAGTTTCCTAATATTTGTGAGTCTCAGTGTCTTTATCTATAGTAAGAATATGATACCTGCCTTGCTGGGTTGTTGTGAGAATTAGAGGGAATGATGTTTGAAAACTTCCGAATAGCCTCTGATACTTTGTAGGTGCTCAATAAATTTTGGTTTTTGCTCTTTTAGCATTTATTATTGCTAATTATATGTTCTCAGTGAGGCTTATTCTCACTGTTAACACGGGATGTTAATTCCCCAATACCTGCCTCTAGGGTTATCAGGAAAATGAAAAAGTATATATAGGTGTAAAGCACTTTGTAAAGAATGAGATCTTTTATAAATGTTGCTGTGATGTGCCCGAAGAGGAGTGAACTCCTAAGTGGGCAAGAAGAGTACGCAGGGTGGCTCATCTCTTCTCACTGCATGGCAAGGTATTTATAAATCTCCCTCTTACTTATGAAGCTGCAAATAAAGTTTATTCAGTCTCCATTCTTCATGGGCCAGGTGTCTTGGAAGTTCCAATTTTTGTTGCCAGGTTCTTTTTGAAAGAATAACAAGGTAGCTGGCTCATAGTCCAGCTGTTAGAGCTGCCAAATGATTCTTTAAAAAATCAACTTTTTCCAGCAGCATGCAGAGAAACAACCTTTCTCCTCCCTCTTGTTCTTTCATTTTAATCTTTTGTAATGTGTGGGTTTTCCAGATTCTAAAGTGTCAACAAAACAAGTCTGTTCTGTAGTTTCTGTTATCCAGGGCAAATTAGGGGGAAAAATAAACCACAATGTTTCTAAATCTTCTTAAATTCCTTTTTACAAATAGTTTCTTTCCAAATAACAGTTTTCCTTGCCTGATTTGGATGGAGTGGGGTGGAGTAGAAAGAGGATTCGTGTCAACCTGTTACAGATAATGCTTTCCTCCTGAAGCACAGCTTAAGCAGAGTAGACAGTTATCCAGGATTTTTGTGGTCACAGTGCTGAGGATAAAACTCTGCAAAGATACCCTAGGCATTGGGGAAAAGTGGTTGCCACATTTGGGAGGAAAAATATCTTAGAGGAATAAAGATGCAACAAAAGTGGTTTTCTTCTTTTTGTTTTTAGGGAATACATCCCTTTCCCCTGCCCCCAGCACATAGAAGATCAAATTGAACTGTATTTTTTATCATGGCATAAATAGGGCTACAATTGGGAAATATAACTTTTAAATATTAAATGGCAATTGGCCCTTGTTGACTATGTAGATTTGAATATTTAACATTGTATTTTCCTTGTAAGTTATATCTTTCATGTGTTCTGTATGGTCTCAAGCTAGTGTACTAATTTCCCCTGTGTAGTTTCACAAGCTAATGCTTTCATTCACTAACCACATTTCATAGTACATTAATATCATCAACACAATCACCTTTCCCTGGGAGCCACTTCAGTGTTATAAGAGATGTAGGGAGATTTGTTGGGCCCAGGTAAATATTAAATATCATTTGAGAGAGAAAGAGGCAGAATTGACATTGGCATTTGCCGCCAGCCCTAAGTCCCTTTGAGATATAATTGAATGCATAGGACTTGTTCCGTCTATTGAGCAGATGCTAGTTCAGCTGTAGCGGATATGTTGGTTTTCAAACACAGTTGTTTAGTGGGGAGGGGTGGGATGGGGGATATGCATATCTAGAAGTCCAGAAATGAGTTTTGTGGATGCCATTTAAATAATTTTTTATATATTTATTTTAAAATATTGATCTCAAAAATGTATAAATGGCATTAATTTTGATAACTTTTTGGGAAGTTAATAGCAATAGAGTACATTAAAAAAAATAGTACCTAAGATTTTAGAGGATTTTTTTAAAGTTTATTTTTAATTAAGAAAATTGATCATTAATTTTATTTGAGGTTTTATTTAGTCCAATAACCAGAAATTGAGTTTTTTTCAGCTTTTCCTCTTTCCTGTTTCCTAGTAGAAGATATTGAAATATTTTCTACTAGGGAAGCCATTTATTAATATTTTAGTTCAAAAATGGAATAAAATATTTCATTTCTTCATACCACTCTGAGACATGAAAAAGATATTGAGGTTTTTTTCTTAATAGAAAAATAAAATTAAAAGGGGTTTGAAAGAAAAACAGATTTTATAAAATTATATTCTTTCCATCTATGTTTTTGTTGCTCTTACTGTATAAGATTTCATGAAATAATGAAAAAATAAATAAAACAAACTAAAGTCTTTCCAAATTACCAAATGCTGGTATATATATTTTTTCTTTTTCTTTCAGCTCTCAGGAGAAGTGATTTTGCAAATTGCCAACGAACCAGTTTTGCCCTTTAATGCTCTCGATATAGCTTTAGAAGTTCAAAACAACCTTAAAGGTAATTTTTCTTGAATTATAGTAATTTTAGTAAATGTAAAAATTGTTCAACTAATTTTCAACAAGGAATTGTTGAAGTCCTTTTCTACCTTACCAGCTATGGCAATGCAGTGACTCCTTTCCACTAGAGGGTTATAGTGAGAAGAGTCTGGAAGAATTCTAATTGCCATGGGAACTGGAATGAGATGTACTTATGTGTGACTTAAATATGTCTACTTATATGTGAGGTAAAATATCAGATTTTAAGAGATAGTCCACCTACTTTCTTTATCAAAGAGATTTGTAAAACCAAACCTTGGCTGTTATTACTTATAGGTTCCATAAGGAATAATATAGTCCAGGGTTTTGTTTTTATTTTCGTTTATTGTTGTTGTTGTTGCTTCTTTGTTTTCACTTTGCAGCTAACACCTAGAGGGTCCAAACAAGACTTACCCACACGTTTCACCGTAGGCGTTCGTTTGCTAGGGGATATGCTCCCCATTCCACTTCATTGAGAGATAATGGCTCAGGATGACAAGGAGGAAACCAGGGGATTATTTCCATAGTACTCTGTTTCAGTTCCTCCATGTTCTAATCTATCCCTATCTGCAAAATCCCAACTCCACCCTAATACTTGCCTTTATTTCCCCTTTATCTACATACAAATCTTTCAGTTAGGCTGTGAAATTGTCCTCATTAGCCAAATAAAACAGGCAGTATTATAATTAAATAGTGCACCCTACTCCTTACACATCTTCCTATCAGATCATTAATGAATCATTTGTAGACATGTATTCCTCAATTCAAAAGCCAATATTTTAAATATTGCACTTAACTGGCAATCCTTGCAAAATGACTCATTCTAAAGACTCAGATATTTCCAGGAGCTGAAAGTTTAATACATTTTTTTTCATTTGACTACTTGGATTACTTCTTGACCACAGAATATATTCAACACATTTTTCCCCCTCAATGATTTTTATGACTTTTATTGTAGTGGCTATAAAACCATGACCTCAGGACCAATTGAGCTGCTTAGGTCTATTTGCTCCAGTGCTAAATGGCCTCATGTTGCTCTGAGTTCTGTATATCTAGGTCAGTTTCTATATAGTTTCCTTCTTTTCCACTTTTGTCATGCTTCCACAAGCCATTCTGCCTGTTGTCAGTATGGCTACCTGAAACAGTTACTCTGTTCCCCACTACTAACTTGCTATTTCTAAATTATTTGGGGCTTAGAAATTGTGTGACCAAGTATATGACACATTGCCAAATAAGAACAGAGCAGGAATAGAGCAGGTATAAATAAAAGCCTAAGTAATTCTTCTGTGAAAAATAACTATTATTGCTTCTGCAAGGTATTTTTTTTTTTTTTTTGGCATTGATTTTATTTATCCTGTAACCTCTTTTACTTTTCATACTCTAGAAAATTCAATTGGTAAAATATTTCAAACTTTCAGAGAACAAAAGGAGAAGGTTATACTTACATTATGTAAAAATGTGCCCACCCATGAAAGAAATAACTGTCAATTATAGAAAGGAGCTTCAAAGAGTATGCTGCAAAATAGTAACATTGTGAGATAATTATAAATGATTTACAAGTTGCTCTTCTGAGTCCAAATTTTCTATAATAAATGTGCATTACCATTTTAATAAAGACATAAGGTTATTTTTATAAAGACTAAAGAAATAAAGCTATCCAAAATAAATATATTGACATTAGTGTTATTTTAAATGCTGAGCTTCTCTATTATGTTTTTGAAATGTTTGTTATTTTTTCTCAATCAATAAATGGGCACAGCATTTCAATATTGTAGCTACCATGCAATACGTTTTAGTAAGTGTAAGATACTGCTAAGTCAAAAAAGGAACAATTAGGTCATTGTTAGAATTATATTATTAGTCTTTTCTTTGGTGGGCAGTCAGAAACCCCCTTCAAAATCTGATGAATATTGGGACATAAGAAAAAACTGGAATATAGTATGTAAGCTTTATATCAAAGTTAAATTTTTTGAACTTGATAGCTTTACTTAAGGTGAGTACCTGAGTGACTATCCTTATTCGTAAGATATATACATGGAAGTATTAGGTGTTCAAGGAGTATGATGTGTGCAACGTGCTTTCAAATATTCAGAAGATAGATACAAAGATAGGTAGATGATAGATGAAAGAAGGAAGGAAGGAAAGAAAGAAAGAAAGAAAGGGAGAGAGACTGACTCTCCCTCAGAGTCAGAGTAGAAGGGCTTCTCTTTCTCCTTCCTCTTTTCCCGATTGGAGCACTTGGTCCACTCAGGCACCTGGAGGTGGGGTGGGGTGGGGAGGGTCACTCCATGGAGGCTGGAGGAGGCGAAGGAAAGCAGGGCTCTTCCTCTTTGCCCTGCCTCTCTTGGGGCCCTGCCTGGCCCTGTCCT